>JABCKW010000507.1:0-59170 GCA_014824385.1 Fusarium cyanostomum
TCATTGTAGCGAAATTTGGTGGTCTGGATAAGGTACGAGGTAAGGTACCTATTCATTGCTATTTAACCACATAACGTTATTATATAAGCACCCGCGATGCATGGGCCACATTTGGCAGCGGCTGCCGGTACCTAGATAGCTTTATTTATTGATTCTTTACAATCTACCGACCCTTGAGGGCTACAATCAACTGGAACAAAATGCCAATTTCCGCCTTCTCCAATTAGAAAATTGCTAGAAGGGTTGGGAAATGTCTTAGGGTGATTATATATAAGTATGTATGATTGATACTGGTTGAAATTCGAGCAAGCGCTTGTAAGTGGTACCATCGGAACTTGCTGGAAACTTCTACAGCTGTCCAGCAGGTTCCCGCAACTGCCGGCATCCAACAGACACGCGATTTCACACAATTTGATGTCAGAATCACGCTTGCTGCTACGTCAGCCTGCGTTTGTCAGGATTTCTCTGCCTGTCTTCGACAATCGTGTCGATTCTAGAAGCTCCATGTGGAAGGCTTCGCGAGCATTCGCGAAGGGTTGGGAAACTGCCACCTTCACCCCTTCTCCTTCACTTCCAAGTATAAAGCAAGGCTTCGCATCCACCAAAGCTGGAAATCTTTCTTCATCAGAACACAAACAAACAAACAAACAAGCAACAACAGCAACAACAACAACAACAACAACATCGCAGCATTTTACGCACTCTTGCAAATCAACTCTTCCTTGAAGACTCTCTCGCACTCTGAAGCAAACTGCAATCGAGCCCATCACCAATCAAACACGCACAATGGCTTTCTTCCCTCGCAACCTTTACAACTCCGACACATCTTTCACCCCCCTCTTCCGTCTTCTAGACGACTTCGACAGCTACTCTCGTCAGGGACAGAATGGTCGTCGCAGTGGTCTCAGCCACTGGCAGCCCAAGTTCGATGTCCGCGAGACTGGGGAGGCATATGAACTCCATGGCGAGTTCCCTGGCATGAACAAGGAGGACGTCCAAATCGAATTCACCGAGCCCCAGACGATGCTCATTCGCGGCAAGACTGAGCGCACTTACACTGCCGGCACGCCTCCCGCTGGCCTAGTTGAGGACACCCACATGAGCGGTGCCATCACTGAGGGCAGTGAGGAGTCCAAGAACTCGCACCAGGCCACCGTTGAGGATGACAATGAGACAAGCACCCAGGAGCAGGGCAAGGAAATCACCCAGCAGCCCAAGGAGGTCCAGAAGAAGCCTGCGGACAATTCCAAGTACTGGCTCACCGAGCGCAGCTTTGGCGAGTTCTCCCGCAGCTTCAACTTCCCCACTCGCGTCGACCAGGACAACGTCTCTGCTAGGTTCAAGGATGGCATCTTGAACATTGTTGTCCCCAAGGCCAAGAAGCACGAGTCCCGACGCATTGCCGTCAACTAAAGACACAACCACCAACCATACGATAATGAAGTGTAGTTGATAACGAATCGCAATGGCGGAGGATCACAACTGCTTTACATTGCAAGTTTTCATCTACAGCGAGGACTGGAAACGACTCATTGTCGTGGGTTTGATTGCATGGGATGGTGTTTTTGGAAGTTTCTTGCATCATGATTTAATCACAACGGCCTGCCTTGGTCCTATCACTCCCTTGTGCAGTATTCAATAGTAATATAAAATAGGTCAACTCAATATTCAAATCCCAGATTGCAATTGTGAGAAGTGCTTATCGGATGAAATCCACCTGATTTTTATCATAGTCAATCAAAAGGAACAATGCCTGTCCTTCTCCTTTGAGTTGATGATTGAGCTCAGCTACCTAGCATCCATTGTAACCTATCTAAATCACGTGACTTGGCGTAGCGAAGGAGGCGCTATTGCCTTCCACCAGACGCGTCCCACCGCGCTTTCCATCAACACCATCATCCCCTCCTCTTTTGTCTGATTACCAATTTTCTCCCTCTTAACTTTCTATTCGCCTTGCGAATCTTCCTTGTTTCTACCATTTCTGCGACCAGATCAACGAGAAAAATGAGTGAGGAGTATGATGATGCTCAGACGGGCGAGGACAGCGGCATGCCCGGCCCTGGCGCCCCTACGCCACTCTCGGCCCTGGAGGCAAGTATCTGCTGAACTGAAGACTGCGACAACTGCTAACAGTTCTTGACTTAGGGAATCGCTGGTTTGACGAAGCGCGATATCCAACTTGTTGTCGATGGAGGCTACAACACGGTCGAGTCGGTTGCCTACACTCCGCGCCGGGTGCTGGAACAGATCAAGGGTATCTCGGAGCAGAAGGCGGTCAAGATTCTTGCTGAAGGTACGTCAACGCAGGGTTGAGAGTCACGACGGACTGGTCTCGCTGATAGTCTACAAGCCTCTAAGCTTGTCCCAATGGGCTTTACGACTGCTACAGAGATGCACCAACGGCGTAGCGAACTGATATCCATTACGACCGGATCGAAGAACCTAGACACTCTACTCGCTGGTGGCATTGAAACCGGCTCAGTCACTGAGTTGTTTGGCGAATTCAGAACCGGTAAAAGTCAGATTTGCCACACACTCGCGGTGACCTGCCAGCTGCCTTTCGACATGGGCGGTGGCGAGGGAAAGTGCATGTATATCGACACAGAAGGCACATTTCGTCCTGTAAGACTGCTAGGCGTTGCCAACCGCTTTGGTCTCTCCGGCGAAGAGGTTCTTGACAATGTCGCCTACGCCCGTGCATACAATTCCGACCATCAGCTTCAGCTGCTCAGCCAAGCCGCCGCAATGATGTGCGAGACACGATTCTCGCTGCTCATCGTCGACAGTGCAACTTCACTCTACCGAACAGACTTCTGCGGCCGTGGCGAACTCTCAAACCGACAGACTCATCTTGCCAAATTTATGAGGACGCTTCAACGCCTGGCAGACGAGTTTGGTATCGCTGTGGTCATTACGAACCAGGTCGTCGCTCAGGTTGACGGTGGCCCAAGTGCCATGTTTAACCCAGATCCCAAGAAGCCTATCGGCGGTAACATTATCGCTCATGCCAGCACAACAAGAATCAGTTTGAAGAAGGGCCGTGCCGAGACTCGTATTGCGAAGATTTACGACAGTCCCTGTCTCCCAGAGAGCGACACTATATTCGCCATTGGCGAGGAAGGCATTGGTGACCCTGCCCCCAAGGATGTGGATAAAGATTAAAGAATCGAGTATTTAAGTCTGTATGAGCAACGGATTATATGGCGATGGTACTTTGCATGGTTGCTGGCGTTGATTTTACAAAGTCTCCTTTGCTGCGTCTTTCAGGTGGTCAAGAATCGTTCGACGTTGGGTCTGTTTCGGACAACATGGGCTGTGGGAAGCGCAATCTGTAACGAAAACCCTTTCGAATGGTATAAACATATTTCTTGTACTCTTTGTTATTCAGAAACGAATTTGCCACTTGAACGCATCGTAATAATATTCTCGATTCTGATTTCATACTGTTTATGATGAGTAGAGCTGATTGCCATTTTGGGTTAGCGTAGGCGCGACTGCAGTTCCACCCAGAAATTCTGCCAGGCCAGAGGCAACGCGACCGCATCTCGCCTGAAACTGATTGCGCCCATCGTATCCCACTCCCAAGTTACGACCCCAGCATCTCGCGATCGAGCCGATTTATGGAGGCGAGATGGATTCAGGCGAGACACAGTATCTCTTCAAAGAGACCCGCGTGAATCTCGACCATCCAGCCTCGTCGTCCGTTGTCACCATTCGAGTCCCTTCCAACTCGATCCACGGTCGAAACCATCGCAAAACCGCGAGAGATAACTCGGGAGAGGACGAGACAAGTTTCCGACTGAAGAACTTGGCGAACGCAGCGTCTGTTTATCACCGGCAATGGCACGACACGCCGCGCAGTTTCCTTTGGCGAATCTTGGAGGATGGCACCCTGCTGAGCATACGTGCCGTTGATGTTTGCAAGAAGACCCAAGCGGCCGACGCGCCTCTGGTGCTCAATTTCCATTTCTCCGTACCTATCCAGCCGGGATGCGTGGCCTTCTCGGATCCAGAGGAGCATGATTCGCTTTGTGTCTTCGTTCTCGATCAGGCATTCCAGCTCTACAGCTTCACCTTGCGACCAGATTTATTCAGGAAGAGAGCGGCTGTTGACGCTGGACTTTCTGAGTTGGGCAAGGTTCAGGCGCCGGCGGGCTTGGGCTTCAAGCATCCTCACCGCATGGTGGCCGTGACGGCGGAGACACTGCTGGTAACAGTCAACGATGGTGGAATGATTCGCCTGGATAAGAACAAGTCACACGAACGTGAGTCAGTGTCAACATCTGATAAAGAGTCTACACTGACATTTACAGCCTCGGCGCCTCTTTGGAAGGAATCCTTTTTCAACGTGCAAGGATGGGCGCAGAACCTCCGAAGCCTGCTCCCTTTCCAGGGAAAACACACGGTAAAATACGGCAAGACCAACATGGAATACAGCTCGGCGGCGTCGATTCAGGTTACCAGCTTCGGAATTGAGGATGCTCTCTTTGCGATTACAGTCTGTCTTGATCACCGAATGAGAATCTGGAATGCGAATGACGGCCAGATCTTATATACAGGCGACATCCTGAACGCCGAGAGGAACCCCCAAGAGATCGGAAAGTGGGCGATTGACCCGTCTCAAGCCAACTTGGTTCAGGTCGTTGGACGGAACCGAGGACAGCGAATCTGTGCGACTTTCTCTCCCATCGGCGCTGGAGAGTTCAAGTTCTGGAAGATCATTGCCAAGGATGCTCACTCCGTCATCGTCGAAGATATTTTCCCTAAGAACGCTTTGGTTCCGACGACACCATCATCCTCGGACGTGTGGACTCTTGCCGATTTCATTCTATCCTACCCTGTCGAGGGCGCTATGCAACTCTGGACCCTCTGGAAGAACAACATGACCTATCGGGTGCGGAGACTTGAGGTGGACCGTAAGAACATCTCTCAGAGCTGGGAAGAGAATTGGGATGGCGTTTATGCGGACACCTCGAGTCTCGCTCCAGAGAATTCTGGCCCTTGCGGCCCGGCTGACGTCACCGAGAAGTGGCTTCAATTCATCCTCAAGCCTGGCCGCTTCACAAAGGCCACGCTCGAAGCAGCACTGTCGATCTATGAGCGAGGACTTGGAACAACGAGAGAGACCGGCAAGGGCCGTGGACTAGCAGAATCGATATGCTCGGTTCTGGGTTCCACGGCAACGTTGGACCGGAGCTCGTCTGGAGCCATGGACTACGAGTCATTCCGCGCCTCGAGTGAGATGCAGTGGAGGAGATTTTACCGGTTGTTAATGGAGCTGGACAAGCAACGAGGAGAAGCCATCGGCTTGACCCTAGACCCTAACACAGACATGACTTGGGTTGTCTGCGCAGATTTCCTCTCGGCCATTAGAGACTGCAGTAGCCTAGAGCGACTGTTCCATAACCTATCCTCACCGGAGGAGAATCACGTAGCCCAGGCGGCTTTGGTGGGCTCAGCCCTGGGCTTTGTGGAGGGATTCTCGGATAACTTTCTGCAGCTTTGCCAGGCTGTGCTACGGCCTGAGATATTCGAGGACTCGTCCAAAACGGATCTTGAGCGAATCCAATACTTCTCCGACAAGTCTGGATTTTGGCGAGGCATTACCGATGAGGATTGCAACCAAGTTGTAGATGCTATTGGTCAGAACTTTAACACCGTGACGGACGAGCTCTACACCGACGTGATGAGTCTCATCGCCGCACCAGCGGAGGCCAAATCCCGAAATCTGCGACATCCTTTGACCGAATTTGGAAGGAAATTGGTTGTTAGGGCGGTACAAGACAGCATCGAGTTGCAGTGGAGAGTATACTTCAGCCAGCTCGTTCTACTTGTACACATGGAGTTTGAGTTTGATAACGATGCGGACGCCCTCCACCACCGGGTCGACATTGGATACGTTTTCAGACAGCTTGTCGCGGCTTTGCGACGCCTAGAGCTGCTAAAGTGGCTCTCCCAGACGGAGATACCAGTGCCTAACAACCGAGACAAGAGCGAGAATGGCCCTGCATCAAAGAAGGGTGCTGAGGATGTCCAACTGGTAACGGCTCTGGAAGCGAACGTGGGCCATCTCCTTGGGTTCGCCAACATCAAGAACGAGCCGCTTGCCAACAGCATTACTGATCTCGTCGCCAACCTCTGTGCGCCAGACAGCGATATTGAAGTTTCGCCATCCCTCATCCAGTGTTCTTTGGTCAAGCGCGAGAGAGCGGACCTCGCTCTGGATCTTGCACCTTTCTGCGACCAGAACCCCTTTTCTACGTACGTTCAGGGCCGCGTGCTGCTAACACTGAACGACTTTAACACTGCTGCTATCCACTTCAGAAAGGCAGCCATCGGGATGAGTGAGTTTTCCGGCTGTTATTTCTACGACACCCGCTAACAAGCTACCAGGTGCCGAAAACATTGAGAGCGATCGCCACAGCAGTGGACTTCTCGATGATACAGAGTGGAACCTGCTCAACCATGGGCTTGCTAAGTACTACTCACATATTGTCGCCTTGTTTGAGAAACAGAAGGCGTACTCGTACGTGGTTGAGTTTGCCCGCCTAGCCATGCAGTTCTTAGGCTTCAAATCAGATGCTACTTTTATCAAGACGGATATGCAAAGCCGGCTGTTCAACGCCGCGGTGGCGACGTCGCAGTTCGAGCTCGCTCACACCACCTTGTTGTCGATCAAGGACCACGCTATGAGATACTCGAGCCTTCGCAAACTGGTTAACAGGATGTGTGCGACCTACCACAACATCGAACTTGTGGCTCTGCCCTTCCCAGGTCTGCAGCAGGAAGTGGATGATATCCTGGCGCAAAAGTCCAAGGTAACCTTGGACGTCACGGAAGGATTTCCCTACCATCAGGTGCTCTACTCGTGGCGAATCAAGCACAACAACTACCGTGGTGCCGCGTCAGTGGTGCTGGACCGAATTCACAAGCTACGAAGCTCTGGGGAGGGAGATGAGGCTACAGGAGAGGATATTCTCGACACTCCGGTGACCAGGCAATATCTCCTGCTCATCAA
Source organism: Fusarium cyanostomum (assembly GCA_014824385.1). NCBI lineage: Eukaryota > Fungi > Ascomycota > Sordariomycetes > Hypocreales > Nectriaceae > Fusarium > Fusarium cyanostomum. The sequence goes on from JABCKW010000507.1 coordinate 7,019, forward strand.
CGCGCTAAGCTGTGTGGAATCTAAGCAGGCTTGGATCTACGATGAGCCGACAGTAGGGTTTGGGCGAAATGATGATGCGGCTACAAAGCGCAAGGTGGTGTCCTTGGCAGACATACGGAAGCAGTACCAAGATGAGCTGGACCGGATCGCAGCGATCCACAACAACCAGTTCGGATTCGAGGCGGACGATGTTATGGAAATTGTATGAGCGCAGACCTGAGGATGGAACCAAACTCATGTAGACTAAAGGTGTTTTCTTTCAAAACTCACAGGGGCGAGATACCTAGGACGTATTATGGGACCATACCGGACTGATTAATTGTTTCATGGATAATTGCTTTTTACGAAAAAGACTGCAGTACTTCGATCACCTGGTTCTTCCCATCTTGAAACCCGAAACGCCAGGACGGATGCTAGAGAAACGTGCAGATAGCTGACAACAATGTACACCAGACCACTAACAAGGGTCCCTCTTTATACATGGACAGCAGCCAGCTTGTTCTCTGGAGGTGCAGGGAGTGACTGAGTGCCTGCGTTTGGGACAGGGGCGGCATCGGGGGCTTGTCGGTAGAGAATGATTTCAGACTGCTTAAAATATCGTCGAGCGTCTAGACTTCTGTTAGCAGACTGGCCAGGACGACATGATTGATAGTGGTTGTCGAATGTTGGCTTACCTTCATCAATGAGAACCAGACTGAGGTAGTAGCGAGTAGAAAACTTCTTGTTGACGTCGCGGAACGTGGGCGTCAAGTCAAAGCCACCGAGGAATAGTCGGATAGGGATCGTCTCACCGCGCGACGGTGATCCGTCCATGATCTCGAATCGCACCAACGTCTCACTCTCGTTGTACTGGTTTGGCGCGGCGCCTGTCGTCTCCCTTCGGATGATGGACAGCTCCATGTGCTTGATCTTGAGACGGACGAGCAAGAAGTAGATGCGACCGACGATGACATCCTTAAGGTGGTACTTGCTCTTGCTATACTCGAACTCGATGTGCAGGCAATCCTCGATCCCCACGTCCATCTTGATGCTGCTGTTCATCTCGGGAGGTATGCGATAGCTGTAGACCCAAATATCTTTCTCGCGGATCACGTCGGCCATGCGGCGCGAAACGGTGACGCGCACAAAGTAGCGCAGCTTGACGTTGATGCCATTGTATGATTCGTACTGCTTCTCGACATTCTTGAAGTTGAAGTCGAAGGTCTGGGGGTGCTGCAGCTCGCCGGGCGCAGCGAGTTCTTGATTAAGGGAGAGGAATTCGTAGTGGTTGCCGCGATCAAAGAACATTTCTATGCGACAAGTCAGCCTCTAGCTATCTGGGCAAAGTTGTCCATCGCAGGCGCATCAAGAGCTTCGGGGGGTTGGTAACGTCGGTCCACGTTCGCTCAAGGGAGTCGCGTACCTATCGTGCCGATGAACTGGACCTTGATACCAGTATGCTCGAGCCTCTTGCCATCCTTGGGCCGGACAGTGACAGCGCCCTTAACAGATTCGCCATCCATGAAGAGGGGTGCCTTCTCGCGGCGGTTCTTGTCAAGCTTGACTTCGACCATGGAGCGGTCGTCGGTATCGTCAAGGACGATGTCGATGTCGACGGGGGTGGCGAAGAAGTACGACATGGCGGGCGAGTTCACAGATCGCTGTATGTGCGAGTGCTGTCGTGATGCTATGAGGCCGAGGCTGGCGCGGCTTCGCGGATGGTTGGGCTTTGGTGGTGAGGATGTCGGAGGTCGGCGGCGCTGACGTATCGGCCGGAGGACAGGGGTCCGATAGACCCACCCGAGCTTTCCTGACTGAGATGAGGCTTGCTTAGGTAGATGAGTTGGTGAGATGAAGAAAGACGTCCAAAACCATGTCAATTGTATCGAAACTTAATTCACGATCATGAGAAAAGACAACAGATGGCCATTATAGCAGTCGGAATTATTATTATCTTAAATCGAGGGAAATGTTAAAATTTCCCTGCTCTTGTCCCAAAGCTAGTAGCCTCTCATTGGCCGAATGCCAGTTTAAACCATTAAATAAGACAAAAAATAGAGGACGAAGCTAGCCGAGGATTTGCGCTAATAAAGTCCTCGAATATTTATGTCACTACCTAGGTATTGTTTGGTGTCTGGATTAAATTGGGCACCGCTTGAGCCGATCCTTTGGGTCACGTGTTTTATCACGCCCCCTCCCTCTAGGGCTCTCTCACGTAAGCAAGCCGACGCACACCAGCCCACTCCGAACTTTTCCTGCCCACACGAAATTCGTCAAACAATTCGTGACCGCGGACGACTCTAGATACCCTCAACCCCCGATATCAACACCTCACAGCCGACAGGATGAAGTACATTCATTCCCAGGAGCTCCTTGAGATCCCCGAGGGGGGTACGTTGCGCCTTTTCTTTTATTCTCGCCCCGAGTTGGATCGATCCTGAAAGAGCTAGAGTTGCCCGCGATTGAGCGTCGCACGCAGGACATCAAAAACCTTGCGATGGAAGCTCTGGGCTATTGGGGTTTCCACAGGCAGCAACGCGATTGAAAATGTCGAAATACTGACTGGTCTACGCTTATAGTCAAGGTCGCCATCAAGTCGCGAATTGTCACCGTCGAGGGTCCCCGAGGCAAGCTGGTCAAAGATCTTAGCCACCTGGCTGTCAACTTCACCGTCCCCAAGAAGAACACCATCTCGATCGAGATCCACCACGGTGTCCGCAAGAATGTCGCTACCCTCCGAACTGTACGAACCCACATCAACAACCTAATCGTTGGTGTCACGAAGGGATTCAAGTACAAGATGCGATACGTCTACGCCCATTTCCCCATCAACGTCAACGTCTCCAAGAGCGCCGAGACCGACCTGTACGAGGTCGAGATCCGAAACTTCATCGGCGAGAAGCTTGTCCGCCGAATTGTCATGCAACCCGGTGTCGAAGTCGAGACCTCCACCTCCCAGAAGGACGAGCTCGTCCTCTCCGGGAACTCCCTGGAGAACGTGTCGCAAAGTGCTGCCGATATCCAGCAGATCTGCCGAGTGCGAAACAAGGATATCCGAAAGGTAGGGATTGGCTGATACTCACTTTTACTTTTGGTGCTCAGTTTGCTAATTTGGTGTCCCTCAGTTCTTGGACGGTCTGTACGTTTCCGAGAAGACCAACATTGTTCTGGACGAATAGACGCGGACACGGACACGGACACGGATTTGTTTCTTTTGCGTTTCTGGGTCTCAGGAGTGGCGAAGGTTCATCGTTGCATGTCAAGTAGCAAAAGGGCTACAAAACAAATTTCAAAAAGCAAACAGATGATGACTCTGGTGCCGGCACACTTGAACCTCCTAAAATTGTGTATGTGACCTTGTGGAGTGGGGAGGGTCGGTTTAGACGGGTTCACGGTATAAAAAAAATGCTTTGATTGCAACGAGCATGGCCTACTTGCCTGAGAAGCCCCTGCAGCCTTGGTCTATCGTGCAAAAGCGAAAAATGGCCATAATACGTTCAAACACGGATTGCAGACGAATGAAGACACAGTTGGAAAAGTGAGCGAGAATGGAGTGAAAATGAGGTTCGTTGTTCCATTACGACATGCCTCGTCGATTTATTCGTCTTTATCTCCAACTCGCGAATTTTTGTTGACCCTTCATAGTAAGTCATCTCTACTTCCCCACGTGACGTGATCTCTTTAGAAAAAACATAACCACCCATGTGTGCAATAAGGTAAATGAAAATGGGTCAAGGTGAAAAGGAGGAAAATCAACAGGGGGTCATTATATGTAAGAACCAGAACGCCAGCAGTCAGCCCTATGTGTGAAGTAAGGATTCGAGCATATATCCATTTGAGCCCGAAACCTTATGTCAGATGCAGAGACATGTACAGGATGTATATGCGGGAGAAAGGGGTGAAGAAAGGTGAGAAGCCGCGCTTTTGGATCATCGCCGACTGGCACGGGAGTGGTATGATTTCGCGCGGCTGTCTCGTGTACGACGAGTGCGGTTTGTTCGTCCGCCAGAGCTAGAGCTGCCTGCTGTGACTGTTAGCATGATGAATTGAAGTATCGTCAAGCAATGAGAGACTTACTGGGGCTGGAGTAGTCACTGTATGAGTAGTAGGAGTCACTGTATCGCGAAGACCCTCGAGATGATCGCGCAGGCTTGCTTCCAGGTCGCTTATCCTTCTTAAGGTTGAGAAGAGCCAGGAGCGTGGCCGCGAGACCAGCAATACCAAGCCACTTCTTGCCGCTCGACTTCTCTCGTCGATCACCGGCCGAGGACGGGGCGCCGCCGCCGCCGCCGAACCAGCCCTTGTGTTTAGACCTCCGAGTGTGGGCCGAACCCGGAGGCGGAGGGCGGCTGCCATGGCGAGAGTAGCGCTCTTCATAGACATCGACCCGCTCGCGACTCTCCTTGTCCTTGTCCTTCTTTCCGAAGAGGAGGGCCCAGAGACCACGAGCGATGCAGCAGAAGCAGAGGAGCAGGAGGAGAGCAACACCGGCAATGGTACCGATGACGATACCGGCAATGGCGCCAGCACTCAGACCACCACCACCAGTGCCTCCGCCTGCTCCCGCTTCAGCCCCTTCGCTGGTCTCGGTGGCCGTGGCAGCCGTGGAAGTGTCGGTTTCTGACGCGGTCTCGCTCGGTCCGCCGTTAGTGATGGTTGTAGTGCCAGTAACTCGGTAAGGTGCAGAATACCGGGTGGTAACCTTGCCATCGGTGGTGATGATAACGGCTGTGGGCTCATCGTAGCCAGGCCTTGCGGAACATTGGCCCTTGAATGCGCACGTCTGCCAACCGGCGCAGCAGATGTCACCGCACGCTTCCTGCTGGTCATTCTTGGGAACGCAAGCAACACCCTTGGTGGGCTCGGGAGCGGGCTCCCAGCGGGTCATGATTGTGCTAGTATAGGTCCTGGTCTCGGTCCAAGTTGTAGTGTATTCGCCGACATAGCCTCCCTTACCGGCCGCGCAGTGTGCGACGCCGTTGGCTGTTTGGCAGACCTCGCTAGAACCGCAGCAGTATTGGTTTTCAGACCCGCAGTATGAATCGCATGCGCGGTGCCTGAGATATGAGTAGCCGATATCATGAAGGTTGTCTCGGGGCAGCGGGTTGGCAGAGCCCAGGCCTGCCGCAGTGAGGAGCAGCAGCGGCCTCGACAAGGAGCGCATTGCGGCAGATTTTTTGGTGGCTGTAGCTCTCCTTCTTTGCCGTAGTGGGATATGTCCTTGAACTCAATGCAAATCGATGCTCGCGCCGGGGCCGAACTGAGTTGGGCTCCCGAGTTGAAGCTCTCGTCTTGGGAGCTGCGAGATTATCTGAGCCCTGGAGAACGGCTCTGGAATGCGGGATAAGCGGCTGTCGCGGGGAGAATGCGGGCGGTGAGGTCAAGGATTATTGGTGCCCGAATCTTGGACTTGCGACTGGTATGAAGGTGTCGAAGGTGCTGTGAGATGCTAGATGAGAAGTGGGTGAGAAAGTTTGTCTGTTCTCTGAGAAAGGTGAGTTCGAGGGGAAAAGGGCTGCGAAAAAGACGAGAAAGGCCAGTGTCAGTAGCTGGGCGCTGCACGAAGACTTTTATTAAGCGGCTGGTGGTGGGCTGCAACGAAGGCTTCGTTTCTTGAGTGCGCGCTCCCAACCTCCCACTTACACCCAGCCTCTTGATTTCCACGAGGTGTCCGTCACTACTTGACACACGGGAAATAAGGGGACCTGATCCACACACCAAAAATCAGTAAGCTCGATGCAACGTCTGGATCAAGGGGTTTGATCGTTGGGGGAAGACTCAGTCCTTTTTCTTCGCTGTTTATTCTCTCCTCAGTGAGGTGCCTTCACATGCAACTGAGAATGAGAGTGTGACGCTGGTGTTGGACGACAACGGGGAATGGCGGGGTGCCAGCTCATGACAACTCCACCGAACAAGCCTGTGCTGGTTCCCTGGCAACTATCGATAGCGTATCTCAGGGCAAACCTGCTGGAGAGACGGGCGCTTCCAAGGTCGGGCGATGAAAGCCCCTGTAGTTCTGTCGCTCTTCTGCGGCTTCTGCGGGCTGCCCGACGCCCTTGTTCGCGGCCCTGGAGCTAGGCTGCCTACAGCGCTTGGTCCTAGGAGCTTCCATGTTGCAACACAAACGAGCCCGTACTCCGCCAGGTCGTCACCACTTCCACCCTGGAATAGACGTTTTCTTTGCATGACGGGGGGCGTGAACCGCGCCCGATGCGGATTCTAATTAAAATCTCAGGGGTCAACGTCCCTGCAATTAAGGACTCTATCATCCCATTGGAGATTTACGGCGTAGAGGATGGAGCTGTGCCCGTCAGAAGACGCCATCAAAAAAAGCTTGGAGGTTGGGAGCGCTTCAGGGATCAGTTCCAGGCTGGTCTGAAGTCTTGGTTGTCAACGTCAACCGCCGAAGCCACATACAGAGTGACAAGCCACACTTAGCTCATGTGGCTTGATGTGGCTAAGCTAGGTAGTCTAGTGTCCACGGGAGCTTCCCAGGTTGAGTTGAGCTTGGCCCTCCGCACGGCTCAAGTTGGTTGCATCACCAGCAACCTCGTTTCATCAGCTCTTCCCCTCCGGCCTCCCTTCTTCCGTCCCGTCTCTCGACTTCCTCACTTGGTTTTATCGTCCGACAATCCGTTCGCTGCTCGCAGCCGCGACGCCGTAGCCATGTCGCTCGACCCGCCGACGTACTTGGCCTCTCTCCAGAGCAACATCCGCCAGCGACCTATTCCCTGGGACGGCGCTGTTAGGGCAGGCACCCTCACGGAGGAGCAATATGCCAAGATTCGCGCCGTTGACAAGGCCAAGAAGCCGGAGCAAAGAAAGGAGGTCGTCTCGGGGGATATTGATGGATACCGCATCTTGTTTGTTGGCGATTCGGGAAATCCGAGTGTTCTCGAGACGGCGGGAAAGCATGCGAACGTGATCCAGTACATCCTCGTCTTGCTTGGCGACTTACTCGAGGGTAAGTTCATTTCCTTTGTTCCTACGCGACATGTTTCAAGGTTGCGGGAACCCTCTTGCCTCTACTGCGACTTCCTTTATGACCATGACTTGGATGTTAACACAACCTCTTCTCCTAGCTGTCCCGACCCTAGCAAAAGCTTTGTTCAAGACCAAGGAGCCTTATCGACATTTTTTGCCTTTGCTAAACTCTACTAATACCGAGGATCCTATTCCTTTGCTTACCGCGCACGCCCTGACGAACCTCATGGCTCTCGCTCGAGATGAGTCCCAATCGACCCTCCAGGCCCTGCCTGTGATCCTCACTTATCTTTCCGGCTTGGCCAAGAGCACCGACGCTGGTCTACAAGATATCGCCGTACAGGAGTATTCATCGCTCCTCTTCGGTCATGTTTCAAGGGAGCAGTTCTGGAACCAGCGAAGCGAGACGATTGCACCCCTCATTAAGATCCTCCAGACGGCAGCCGGTATTGGAAACGGAGGAAACTCATCTGCCAGTCTCTGGAGCGGTAATACAGGCACTCGATCTACTGGCTTCGAGGGCTCGCTGGGTGGAGGAGTTGGCCTGCAACTTCTCTACCATGCTCTTCTTGTCATCTGGCAGATGAGCTTTGAGGGCGAGGAAATTGGCGATGATCTCAACGAGTAGGTATTGCCCAGGATGACTTGAGCGTGTTGCTAAACCTGTATCGCAGCGAGTACGACATTGTTTTGCTTTACACTCAGCTTCTGCGACTGTCGCCCAAGGAGAAGACAACTCGATTAATTCTCTCCACCCTCTACAACCTCCTCGAGAAGAACCAGAAGTCTCTCCTCCCCACCGCTGTCCTCGCTCGTCTTCCCGGCCTCCTAGACAACATTGGCAGCCGCCATCTCACCGATCCTGATTTGCTGGAGGACCTCTCAAGCCTCAAGGAAATGTTGGAGGAGTACACCAAGACCAAGACTACATTCGACGAGTATGTCGCTGAGGTGCAATCTGGTCACCTTCGATGGTCGCCGCCTCACCGAAGTACAGTCTTCTGGGCTGAAAACGCCCGAAAGATTCTCGAGTTTGAGAATGGAGGGATTCCTCGGAAGCTGGCCGAGATCATGCGACAGCCCTGGGATAACGACAAGCAGGTGCTCGCCATCGCCTGCAATGACGTTGGTTGTCTGGTGAAGGAGGTTCCTGAGAAAAGGTATCAGTTGGAGAAGGTTGGACTCAAGAGGCGGATCATGGAGCTGATGCAGTCAGACGATGAGAACGTGCGATGGGAGAGTCTCCGGGCCTTGGGGGGCTGGTTAAAGTATAGTTTTGAGCAGCAATAAGCTGCCAGCAGACTGGAATGAGATCTGCTGCAGTATATTTTTTGTTAAGGGGCGTCCTGTCGTTGCCAGGCCCGGGTCTGCGAGGTTAGAGGAATCCCGGTAGACGAGCGGCGGCGGGTGGCATCAGCTGTAATTGGCATACGTTTAGTTATCTGTAGTTGGAGGGCTTCACTTGAGGATTACGACTCTGTCGCGCATAAGAATGAAACTTCAAAAACTCTGAAAACCATGCCTACCAACCGTTCTCGATCTTATGAAATACACGTGTATTCCTCCCTCATTCACAGGGCACTTGACGTTTTGACCGCTGATGTCGGGCTTCGGATGGCGCTCCGGAGGTCCGGGATCGGTTTTCGGAGCCAAAGGCCGTGATGGTGGATGGTGATGGTGACCGCGGCTATGCGAAACCCCGCCGAGAGTCCCCCGTTAGTAACTTCCAGTTGGGAGTGAGTAAAGTTCCCAAGTGCCCTCTCGGCATATGTTTACCTGCTTTACATATTCCTCTTTCCTCCATCACCATTGATCAATTGACTCTCCCCCATAATCCTAATATCGTCAATTGAATCATCATGAATGGTCTCGGCATGGCTGCGAGGGCCGGTCCCCGCTTTCACTCGGCGCTGTCTGCTGCCGCCGCCACTCGTCCTGTGTCTTTCGCGGCTCTGAGGCTGTCGCAACAGAGCATGCGATGGGCTTCCGGCAGTTCGACGTCGGATCTCAAGAAGACACCGCTCTACGACCTTCATGTTGCCAAGGGCGGAAAGCTGGTTCCTTTTGCTGGATATTCGCTTCCGGTGCAGTATTCCGACCTCTCGCTTGCGCAGTCTCACCACTTCACCCGGAACCATGCCTCGCTCTTTGACGTGAGCCACATGGTGCAGCACATCTTCAAGGGCAAGGAAGCTGCAGCTTTCCTCGAGAAGCTGACTCCTTCGGACTGGGCGAACCAAGGTCTTATGCGGAGCAAGCTGACGACCTTCTTGTGGCCCGACACTGGTGGAATCGTGGATGATTCTGTCATCACCAGGCTCGGTGAGAATGAGTACTACGTCGTCACCAACGGTGCCTGCCTCGACAAGGACACCAAGTACCTCGGCGAGGAGCTCGGCAAGTTTGGCGGTGACGTCCAGTGGACGCGCCTCGACAACTCTAGCCTAGTTGCCCTGCAGGGCCCCCAAAGCGCCGAGGTCCTGAGCGAGGTCCTCGCCAGCGACATCAACCTCAAGGAGCTCTACTTCGGCAACGCCGTCTGGGCCGACCTGAAGCTCGCTGACGGCAGCAAGACGCACCCCGTTCTCATCAGTCGGGGTGGCTACACCGGTGAGGATGGCTTCGAGATCTCCTTCAATGGAAACGAGTATCCCGCCTTTGAGACGACAACCCCGGCCATCAAGACACTACTTGCCAAGGCCGGCCCCGAGCGTTTGCAGCTCGCCGGTCTGGGCGCCCGTGACTCGCTCCGCCTTGAGGCCGGCATGTGCCTCTACGGCCACGACCTCGACGACACCACCACGCCCGTCGAGGCCGGTCTGAGCTGGATCATCCCCCCCGCCCGACGCCAGTCAGGCGGCTTTCATGGTTCCGAGGTCATCATCCCCCAGCTCACCTCCAAGAGCAAGGGCGGCTCGGGCGTAACCCGGCGGCGCGTCGGCCTCGTCGTCGAGGGAGCGCCCGCGCGCGAGGGCGCCGAGATTCACAAGGACGGCGAGAAGATCGGTACTGTCACGAGCGGCGTGCCCAGCCCTACTCTGGGCAAGAACATTGCCATGGGCTACATCAAGAACGGGCAGCACAAGGCTGGCACCGAGGTGGACGTCGTCGTCCGAGGACGAAAGCGCAAGGGTACTGTAACCAAGATGCCTTTTGTGCCGAGCAAGTACTGGAAGGGCACTGCCGCTGCTTAAAAGGTGCAAAGAGCGATGGTGTTTTTTTAGTTTTGGAACAATTTGACAATGTATCAAGCAACTCAACACGTGGTATCTGGGGAGTCAATTCAACATGGAGTATTTGGGAGTCTTTGATTATTTCTGATGTTATTGCGAGGTAAAGTCTACAAAGTACGCTCGAACTCCTCTGCATCATAGCTGAGTCTCACACATACCTGAAGAGGTATGTGGCATCTGATGAGATAATAGTCGACTTCTAACCGGCCTCGATGGCAGAGCTGCCGGCTCGGAATATCTTCCGAATGAGTTGAAGGTCTCATCCATCTCCAGTTCTCACTTCAAGACCTTGCCGTGTATGGGACTCTTGGAATCTACGCATGGACATGGAAGCGACAAGTGAACGTCGATCCACGATATTAGAGTATGCCCAACCCGAACTGACTGCCACCCTAGCTAGACTTTTCGCTTGGCAAGGCGCTTAAGCTTGCTAGTTGAGAGATGCTTGATAACTTCCAACACTGCATTGACTCAGCACATACGACCATAGCCACTAGAGAATTCGGGATCCCGTCCGCTCTCCGTTCGATAACCTGATGAGTGCCGAATTAGTAGTTGGGTCGGTGACGACCAGCGAATCTTCGGTGGTGTGTGTATTTTTGAGCTGGTTGTCTTTTTGCTGCTCTTGGTGATAATTGTGGTGAGTGTGCCTGGAAGAATAAAGACCGAACATGCGCGAGTTTTTGTATGGTAGCGGTGCCAGCCAGTAGGAATGCTCTTCTTGATAGACCTGATATGCAGAGGCCTTTAATCTCTTGGCCTTGGGTTACAACCAGAATAACATCTATGTGGCTCTACAAGTCGCAGCTATATTAAAAATACAGCAGCGGGGGAGTTTTCAGTCTGGGCAACACGTCCAGACTCGGAAACGCCTGCACGCAGGAGACGGCCTGTGTTGCCTGTCCAGCGACGTGGTATACGAGAAGAGTGTGCGCCGGGGAGCTGATCGTTCAGACTCGGCGCAATAGTCCGTGGTTAGGTAGGTAGTTGGCACTTGGGACATGGCGAGATTTTCACGTGAGGAAATATGTAGCCACAAAAAAAACCATAGGAAGCCATCACACAAAAGCGTATGGCCTCCCTCAAACGAGCGGCAGGATGGTCTAGCAACGGCCTCCCCCTCTATGATGACCATCAGTAGGAAAGCGTAGATGATCGAGACGCCGGCGTTGGATGATGCCGGCGCCGACGAGGAGATAATGTTGCGTGGTTGAAAGGAAGAGAAGGAGAGGAAAAAAGAAGCAGGAAATTTGTGTTGTTAGCGGCTGTTTGTTGGCGAAGCAGCGCACGCACTGTGTTGGTGGGGGATTGAGCTACCCTGGAGAACTGTCGTGCATGTGTCACGCTCTCGGCGTTGAATGTCTCAAATGATCTGGACCCTTGATGCCAGAGGCTGAGTGCAAAGTAGTACAGAGTATGTCTTTCATGGATCATCCCACTTTGCTCACGCGAGCTGGTTGCCTGCCCGAGCGATGACAGACTGCCGCGCTGGCCGCCTAACATGTACCATCTCAAGGGTTCAGCAGGTTGCAAAGGAGTTGTATCCGAGGAGTCGGAGACATGCATTCAAGGAATAGCGTTACATCACGAGGGCAGCTGTCGGGGACACTCACGATGAAAAGGATGTGACGAGCCCATGTCAGGTTTCCACAAATCGTCTTGATCGACAGTGGGTGGTCCCGTCGGCTCGAGCCCGAAGGACTGGACGGGACTTGGTGGATGGAGACGAGGCGAAACCTTGATGGCTGGTGCCCGCCCACATTACGTATGTCCTGTTGGGTCTCCCCTGAGGGCCCTGACCAAGGGATCGTTTGTTGATTGGATGTTCCTGTGAGGTTGGGTTGAGTTGGACCCTGAGATCCGGCACAGGTTACTGTATGGTTGCAATGCGCCGAGTTTGTTAATGGGGGAATCTCTTTCAGGTATTCAAGATCCTCGACTGAAACAGTAAATAGAACAAAGAGGCCCTTTGATATCTGAAACTGGTCGTGTGCTTCTTGGTCGTCGATCTTGCCATTCCTCTGTCTCCCTTCCATCCACCCATGCCGGTCATCCAAGCTATCCAGCCGCCATCTCCATTAGCACACGTGTAGTCCGCGCAGCCCAGGATTGGCCGCCGTCGCACTCGGGCTGTGCCTGCATTCAACATCACCGGGCGCCTCAGCGTGGACACACGACGCACGAGCTGCCCAGCCTGGGGAAGATGCTTTCTCTGTGGAGGACAAGAGACGTGGGGGAGGGGCATGCATGTCTTACCTGATCTGTCTCTGTCACTCCCTCAAACCAAAAAATGTAGAAATATTTCAACACAACATCCCCCCCGGGCTCCATGGCCTCCACCTCTAATTCAAGGCGCGGTTTACCGAGCGGTGGAGTCTCATCTAGCAATTTTCCCCTTCTTTCTTCTCCAGTGAAATCGCATGCCCTTTTTGCCTTGTGAAATACCTCTTCTCTTCTAGTCCCCTATTCCGCTGCCTTTCGTTCCCTTGTTGGCGTGTACCCAACCACCGGAACGGACGTGTCCAACTGCGACAGGGCTCCCCTTCAAATCGCGACAGGGAATGACCTCACGCCCGCCTCACTCTCGCCTTCAGCTGCGCTTGATATTACTTGATTCCTACACCATCTTGACCCCCGACAACGACCTTCAGAGCGTACTGAACGAATCGCCCTCCTCAGAAAAACCACAGTCGAGTCAAAAACTAGCAACCACACAGAGAGGACGCACCCAAACCAAGATGCCTTTTCCAGGCGCCCGACTGCTCGTGGCAGCCGCCCTTTTTCTTCACGGCGTTGTTCCTTGGCCCATTTTCGACGCCAGTCAAAGAGTTCTCGATGCAACTTCAGAGGCGGATAACCTCGCGATACTGCCACAGGCGCAACAGCCAAGTCGGAAGCTACATGGAAAATTTCTCCATATAACAGGTACGTAGACCTGTATGCGCCCACGAGTTGCGTCGCCCAGAGAGTCTGGTTGGTGCTTTACCCATGACCAATATTTGACGGTAGCGCCAGTGGTGTGCTCAACGTTCTCTCCCCTCTGTTAAGCTGAACTCAATCGCTAACGCGATTTCAACTCTACAGATTTCCACCCCGATGAATTCTACAAGGCGCATTCCTCCACGGCCGAAGGCATCGCGTGCCATCGCGGAAAGGGCCCCGCGGGCACCTATGGCGCCGAGACCAGTGACTGCGACTCGCCCATGGAGCTTATCGATGCGACCCTCGGTTGGATACGCACTCACCTGAAGGATGACATCGACTTTGTGGTCTGGACTGGCGATACCGCCCGCCATGATAGCGACGAGAAGCTTCCCCGAAGTTCTGGGCATGTCCTGGATATGAATCGACAGGTCGCCCGAAAGATTGTCAAAGCCTTTTCCGACGATGGCTTGCTAACTATCCCTGTTGTCCCGACATTCGGCAACAATGACTTCCTCCCACACAACATCTTCTACCCTGGGCCCAACAAGTGGCTCCAGGCATATGGCGACATCTGGAAGCGCTTTATCCCCGAGGAGCAGCGTCACTCCTTTGCGTTTGGCGGCTGGTTCGAGGTCGAGGTTATCCCCAATAAGCTCTCCGTCTTCAGCCTCAACACCATGTATTTCTTCGATCGCAATGCTGGTGTCGACGGCTGCGCCGACCCATCTGAGCCGGGCTTCAAGCACATGGAGTGGCTGAGCGTTCAGCTGCAGCGTTTGCGCGAGCGTGGCATGAAGGCCATTCTCATCGGCCACGTCCCGCCTGCACGAACCGAGAACAAGCAAAATTGGGACGAGACGTGCTGGCAAAAATACACCCTGTGGCTGAAGCAGTTCCGCGATGTTGTCACCGGCTCTCTCTACGGGCACATGAACATTGATCACTTCCTATTCCAAGATACTAAGGATATCGACCTGAGCCTTTACGATCAGACCGCCAAAACCCGAGAGCCCATCGAGGATGATTTCTCCGTTGAATCCAAGAGTGATTACCTTATCGAGCTCAGAAATTCCTGGTCCGACTTGCCTGGCTCAGCCGCCCATACGCTGGAAGAGGATCTCGACGATGAGGATTTTGATGCTCAGGACGATGACGTGGACGACCTTGGGAAGAAGAAGAAAAAGAAGAAGGGTCTTAGGAAGATCGGTGGCAAATACGGCGAGCGGTATCAGCTGTCTCTCATCAGCCCGAGTATTGTTCCCAACTATTTCCCCACAATCCGCGTCGTCGAGTACAACATTACAGGACTAGAGAAGGCTCCAGTCTGGACTGATGCCTTTGACGTCAGCGCAAGCGTGCCGCAGGAAGTTCCCGAGTTCTGGGAAGACGAGGATAAGATTGAGGACGACGAGGTGCCTCGCCAAGAGCTCAAGAGGGACCTTAACACTGAGCGAAAGAAGAAGAAAAAGAAGGGAAAGAAGGGAAAGAAGAAGCACCCAAAGAACCCCGAGCTCGTGATACCAGAGGACCCGCCTAAGGACTCGCTCCCCGGTCCCGCATACTCCCGGCAGACTTTCACCTTCACCGGATACACACAATACTTTGCTAATCTCACCTACATCAACAATGACATGACGGACTCGGTTGATGAATCCAAGTGGCGCGACGGCGATTTCAGCGATGAAGTTCCAAATCACGACAAGCCACAGCCACGAGAGTTCAACTTCGAGGTTGAGTACAGCACTTTCACCGACAAGATCTTTAAGCTGCCCGACCTGACGGTCAGAAGTTATCTGCGATTAGCGTACAGAATCGCGAAACGAAGGGGGAAGAAGGGCAAGGGCAAGTCAGTCGAAGAGGTTGATGGTGATTTTGAATACGACTCGGAAGACGACGACCTAGAACCGGAGGATGTCTCCGAGCCTTTCGAGCACAACCCCGATGTCCGAGACTCCGACTTGGACGACACCAAGATGGGGAAGAAGAAGAAGGGCGAGACGGCTATACGCAAGAAGAGTAATAGAGTCTGGCGGCATTTCCTTCAAGAAGCCTTTGTCAACACCATCCCCGAGAAGCAGCTCAAGAAGATGTCACGTAAATGATTGGCATGATACAACAACACAACTAGTCCTAGGGGAATTTTCTGGTTAGCATCATTAGCGAAGAGACAGGATGGGCATACCTGGGTGCAGAATGGCGTTTACGGCGTATGAGGAATTGAGGATACATACTGCACAGATCCTGTCGTTCTGTCTTGGGACGGATCGTGCTTTGGGTTTAGAGTCAAGATTATGGTTTTATATAGCTGGGCTGATTGATTACATGACGTTATGAACATTTCGGGATGTTTCAAGAAACCATTCGCACAGTCCATATTACATTTTTATTATCTTCAAGCTCTTGTTACATAGTCCCCATACCAAGGGCAGAATAAATGGGTATCAGCGAATGTAGCGGCACTTGGAACGCCGCCAGATTGTGTATCGTTCATCATCACCACCCTTCCAAAAAACCCACTAGAACAAAAAACACCATCCCTTTATCCATAATATCACACATTTTCTGCATTTCATGCACATTTCATTCTTACTCAGCGTTGTTCACAACCCGCAACGCCCTCCGCGGACCAATAACAACACTAAAGAAACTCGGTTCCTGGCCCTCGAGCAATCCCTCCGTCGAGCCCCCGCTGCCGCTCGTACCGGGCCTCGTGTCCTCGCTGTTCTTGGGTGCTCCGCCGCCACCGCCGCTTGACCCCCCGGCGCTGGGAGTAGTGTCGTCTTCATCTTCGGGGCGCCACTTGGGCTCTGTGGCCCATCCACGGTCGCGGCTGGAACCAACCCATCCGAAGAGACTATGCTGGGAGGGCCTGCGGTTGGGACGGGAGGCTGCAGCGGCTCCGGATGAGGGTGGAGATGCGAGGAATGCGCTGTTGGAGGCGCCAGAGTAGCGGTTAGATACAGCGAGATGGTGTCTATAAGCCCGGACTTGACGGCGGTAGAGCCAGGCGCAGAAACCCAGGTACAGAGCTAGAGCGCCGAAGATGCCGGCAATGACACCTGCAGCGACGAGGCCACCGTTGACACTGTCCTTGTCGTTGTCTTCAGGGGATGAAGTACCCGTCTCACCGACACGCACCGTCGCCGTAGGACTTGCAGTGATAGTGAACACGGGCGCCTTCCCCGTGGCAAACGGCCCGCCCGTCGCCGGCCCCGCAGCGGGTGTTGTCGCCGTGGCGCCGCCGTCGCTGTCTCCGCCCACGACTTTGCGTACGGCCGAGGGCACCTTGTATCCGAAGGACCCGGCGAGGACAAAGTTGTCCGGGTGGTGGTCCGAGTTGTGATGGGCCGCACTGAACTTGTTCTTCCACTCGAGCGACGTGGCATCGAAGACGTACACGCCCGGATCGCAGTCGATGCCTTCGCCTACACCGCCGACTACGACCATCTGGCCGTCGTACATGGCGCACGAGTGGCCGGCGCGCGCAGCTGGCTTGTTTTCGGCATTCTGCTCGACTTTGACCCAGGTGAAGGAGGGGATGGTGAGGATGTACATGTCGTCGTACTGTGTTTGATTTCCCTGTAACAGCGTAAGTATTGGAGCAAGAATCTTTAGTTGGAAAGGTCACTTACAAAGGGTAGGTCCTGTCCACCAAAGACATATATTTGAAAACTCGAGGCGTCTGGAGCACTGGCGATGACGGCGCAGAGATTGACACGGACACTCGGCGTATCTCCTGATGTTTCCTGATGGAACCACTTGGAGTTGGCAATGTCATATACGTCCAGAGTCTTGAGATCCTCTGTAAACGTCTCGTTTGTCCCTCCAGCGAGACCGATCAAGACGCCCTGGTCTCCCCAGCCGGGCACAAACACAAGAGCGCCGTCCGCTCTCTCGGTGAAGTTTCCGCTCTGAATGCTTGCCTTGGTGATGTTACGAAAGGTCCCACTCTCAGGTGCACCTGTACCGTCAGATAGCTCATCAACGCCCGTGTTCACATAGCCCGGGTGCGTAAACTCGAGTAGACTCTTAAGGTATACCCTGTCGACACCACGTGGCCAGCCTGGAGTGGTTGCCCAGTCAAGATGGCCACCAAAGTACCAGCTCAGACCGAGCTCCGGGACAGAAAGACCAGCTCCTTCGGCGGCGCGGTGGACGGGTTGATTGCCAGACTCGGATTCATTACCAGCGGAGGTCTTGGGGTTCTTCAGCTCGGTCCATTCGTCGTCGCCGATGGAGTAGCGCCAGATAGATTCGGGACCAGGGTCCACGTAGGGAGAGTCTGAGAACTGGCCTCCGTAGAGGTAGAGGTTGCTGTAGTCGTGCCAGAGGTATCCCATGGACACTTCGGGGGGCCCATCAGGCCTCTCCAGTCCCTTCAGGGCAGGCGAGTTAATATCCCAATCCTTGGTGAGGTCCAACGTTAGAAAGTAATTGTTCCAGGTATTCTCCTCCTGGTCTGCCTTTGACCGGGCTCGACCGCCGTATAGGTAAAGCGTCCCGTTTAACTGGGCTGCTTGGAACCCCCATCTAGCGCAAACGTCTGTGGGGGTGTTATCTCGCCGAGTAACGACACCAGCACTGGCACCATTGAGGTCCGTAAGCGAATGACCGTTTCTCCAACTGAAAGCAGGAAGCACAACAGCGATGAGCAGTGCTATCATGGTGAAGCGCTGTAAGCCAGAGACACCAGGGGGCGCAGCTGAGGTGCTCTTGATTCTCGGTCGGCCTTTTGAGTTTGATAGCTTGGCATACCATGCTTTTGGTGAAGATAATGATAATTGTCGTGAACGCTGGCGCTTGCTTCCGGATGATTCGCTTCCGCTGCCATCCTGATCCTGGTCGTCATCCTGATCGTAGTCTCGCTTGTTCGTTTTCGATGTGTGTATGAGACCTGTGGTTTCGCCAAAGTCTCCTTCATTATCCTGGGTCGCATGTTTTCGACTTGGTAGTAATGAAGGCGTTGATGATGGTGTCGGATGTTCCATGTCATCATCTAGTCCAATCTCCTTGAATATGGATCTCCTGCCCTTTCTGATGTTGGACCTCATCTTAAACAGTGGTGAGATCAAAGTCGAGCTCTCTCGCAATCGATCCGAAGTACGTTGAGAGTTGAACTGAGGTCGAACGGGAGCCAGAAACCCCGAATTGGTCGGGGGAGGAGATTTAACCATGGACATCGTGACCGGGCGCCCGTACGGATTGGATGATGGCTGTGGCGATAAATGGATACGAAGAAATGGGCGTTCCTTGGTGGCTCTGATCGGCGAATGCTATGATGTAGCCACCCTCAAGCAATCCCACGCTGTAGGGATCACAGCCTGTAAGTGACAAGCGACTGCAGTGTATGGTCTCGACGCGAGCCCAGTGATTGATTGCGCTTTTTAAATGGCAGCCTTCGCAATTGCAACGGCCTCGGGGAGTTTAAGGAAACACAAGGGGGGAGGATGGCCTCTGAGGCGGAACCCAAGCCTCTAATGAATACAACAGTGATCGTCGCATCGAGCTGAGCAACAACACGCCGGTCAACGCAAGCCGTAAATCATCCCGATGGTCGATAGACAACGAGGCCGCCGTCGTTTGACCCCTGACCCACTACATCATCGACTTTTTCTAGGTACTCGTAGTACTTGGGTGCACAAGCGTGACAAGGGACAGCAAGGCGCGTGGAAGCGTGGGCGTGGAGATGTAGCGGATATTACTACTACAGTACATACCCGTCAGACCTTGGTACAGTAGCGTAATAAAAGAGAGTGGCTTGAGTGTCACCTCACCTCACCCTCACCTTTGGGTAATGAGCTTCTTTGCGCGTTCAATATCTGTTGCCTCGCTGGCACAACGCCCAGCAAATGGTTGCGGTGAGCAGCCGCACACGGTCTTTACGCCAAATGGTAACCAAAACCTGGACGACGCCCTTGACGAGTTGGCCATGTCGGTCCCTGCCAAATGCATCACGGACCTTGACAGCGCCGCCGTGATGATTGGGCCACAGAGACGTGGCGATGACTTCACTCTTGGCCCGTGGTTCCCTGTCCCTCGGTCCGGGTCCGACCGCCGCTGTTTTAACCTTGTTGATTCGTCCTCCAACGTTATTTCTTCCCTTGCCTTGCTGTGCTGACTTCGGTAACGGGGTTCTGGGCTTGGGAATTCCGGGGGGGGGGGACACACTAGGAATGCAGCAGGGATTGTGCAACAACAACCAGGGCGCCGTGCACACGATCACGATCGAGATTGTTCACTTCCAGGTTGTTTCTGGAGAATGAGTCTCTAGCAGGACATGGTTGGCTCGGATATCCGACGACCCGTTTCAGACTTTGACGTCAGATCATATGTATAATTCTGCGCACTGTCCGCCTACAGGCTATTTCCGTGTTTGGACAGCGCGGATTGGTCTCGTCCAAAACACCATCATCGCAAAAGAATATGGATACTGCTCAAAATACGATATTCACCCACAAAGCCTTCAACAAAGGCCGGTCCTTCTTTCGAGACATCCAGCCGGTCATTTCTCCTCCTTGGTTTCCATTTCAAGACTGCGGCTTTCCGCTAACTTCCAACACGAGCCACGTCTCGCCACACACAGCAGCCACCTGCCGGACCCATGCTCCGTGTTGATCATGCCCCTTTCTCGTGAAACGTTGCGTTTAGGACAAGACCTCTTGCGTTTTTAGTTGATTGGCAGTTCCCGCCCTCCTCTTCGACATTCGACGTGCGCACCGCCACAAACCGTCCCACGGAACCCCCAATTTCCGCCACAGGCCGCCACAATCTGATCGACGATCCCTTCGTCTGTCACATCCTATTTTGAGGCTCTGGAGCTTCTGTCGCTTTCTTAGACGCTGGAATGGGCCTGGCGGCTAAGCGACATCGCGGTTTGCCACCAACATCGCCTTGGTAGATCCGTATTCCGTGAACTGCCTGGAAGTCCGTTCTCCGACTCATCAGGGCTATTTCAGGTCCTCACGGAGCGGACTCGGGTTCGTATGGTAGCCCGATATCCCGGGAGTGAGCGGCTCAAGTCCGCCAGTGGTCCCTTTGTGGAGCCTTGTTGGTTGCACTAGTCTAAGATTCATCCGCATAGAAAGAAGGCCTTGAGATCTGTATGGATTGAGGCACCCAGCACTGTCCTACTCCCGTCTTCGCGAAGATGGCCGAGAGTGTTCCTCATCATGCCCAGATGTGAGGTTGGTGTAAATGAGAGCGATGAAACGTAGTTACCCAGTAACAGAGCGCCGTAAAGTCTCACATCAAACCGGCGCTTTTGGGTAATGGATCGAAACTCTCATCCTCAACCAGCTCCAGAGGCGCTTCCGCCTCAGGTGGCAGCATAGAAGCTCCGCGATTCACCTTAAGAGCTTGTCGAACACCAAGTTCCCGTCCAATGAACCGTAGCGACCCCCCTGCGGCCTCCCTTTGCTCGGGAAGAGTTGAAGTCACAAGATACACCGCGCTGAGCGGCCATACCAGCTTTAGGGCGTCAAACAACGTCTTTGGAGATGGGTTCTTCCGGAATGCTGTAGGGTCGAGATTGCGAGCTACTGCATTCATAATCTCCTGTGCCGCTCCGCGCACCATTCGTATGCAATGTGCTCGCAGCGATTTGAGGGCGTGAAGCGGAATAGGACAGGCGATATGGTGGGTCAAGAAGTTCGCAAAAGCCAGGATGACGTTGTAACCCTTCACACGTGCTGAGTTGAGCATGTTCCGCATGTATGGATCAAA
Organism: Fusarium cyanostomum; assembly: GCA_014824385.1. Taxonomy (NCBI): domain Eukaryota; kingdom Fungi; phylum Ascomycota; class Sordariomycetes; order Hypocreales; family Nectriaceae; genus Fusarium; species Fusarium cyanostomum. Next base: position 27,862 of record JABCKW010000507.1, read on the forward strand.
ACTATTGCCCACGCCGCTGTTGCATGCCTGAAAGGCGTTGAGATTGTCTTCGGCTTGAAACATGATCCCGACCAAATCGTCGTATTCAACCGCAGCTGTGTCAAAGTCTCGAGTCCGAAGAATCTTGAGCATACGCGACTGAACGTGCGCAACCTTGGTGATGTAGTCTGAGATCTCGACCGCCAGTCGGTCTTCAGGGTGCGAATTTTCTCTGATGACGGAGAACCATGCTTCAGACTCTGGGGGGCACTCGATGTTTGTCAGGAGGCATTGCACTTGCTGTTGGGTCATCAGCTAAAGTGCTCAAGCTTAGCCCCTTCGGCTAGACGTACCACCATGTTATATGCTGGCCAGAAGCTTGCGCGGCCACTTTGTTTCCGCAAGAAAGCCGTCCCTCTCGTTTTGAGAATGCTATACAGGCCCCGTGTATGGAGGAGCCATGGGCTCATGGGTTCTATGCGGTTGATAGAGCCCATGAGAAGCTGGAAAGAAGTAAGCATCTGAATTGAAATATTGGACCAAAGTCATGCCGCTTACCTCGTAATTTGCCAGGATCCAAACTGTGGCAAGGACATCGTCTCTCAAAGCGCCGCCAGGAGACTTCAATGCCTCACCGACAGAACTCAAGGTTTTGCCAAGATATCTCCCGAGCTCTTGTTCATTATCAGTAACCGAACCATTACCGATGGCAGTAGGATATCTCATATTGGTGACATAGGTACGGGAGAAGAGATGGGCAGCCCAAACAAGGGGTCCGTTAAGGCTATTTTTCTTGTATGTGTCGTGAAGAAACTCTAGAGTAGAATAGACATTTAGAAGAATAGGTACCGAGTGAGAGGTCCAGTGCTCGTTCAGGGATTGGGGTAGGACCAGGGTTGTCTCTTTGTTTGCAAAGGGGACAAGGTCAGTGGGACTTGAAGAGACGGGACTCAGTTCGAAGTCATCGTCTAAGAAGGTCGACGGTGTTGAAGCATCTCCGCTTAAGGACGACGATGACCCGGAAAAGGATACCACAGATATCTCACGGCTTGCCTGTAGTGTCTTCTTCCTACGTTTCTTGATCGTGGTTGGGTTGGCATTACGGAAGACAAGCTCATGCTCGTCACGATAGCCGGGACATTCAGCTCCATATTTGATGCACCTTTGACAGGATGGCCTGCCCAGATCACACTGTAATGGAGGTCAGCTTTTTGATCCAGAGATTTAACTGCTGACAGTGGGGGCTTGGAGCAGATAACCAACAACGGGACCGACCTTAACACGCCGCGACCGGCAAAGGTGGCAATCTTTGCTTGGCTTGCCCGTGTTGGGCATGTTGAGGAAGCACAAAGACGCAGACACTCTCAAGTTTAGGTCAGGACAATCCACAAGGAGCAAGTACTCATGCAGCCCCGTTGATGGTTGTGAGAGTCAAATGGGTAATCCTTTCGAGGTCCGGTGACGTGGTTGGCTCTACCTTAGCGCAACTGAATCAGGACTAGCGCCCGAGCAACTAAGAATCTGAGATGTCCTTCGGTCAAGGGCATCACGTGTGGGGTACGCCTGATGATACTACTAAAGATGCCTGAGCCAGGACCTTTGGCCCTCCCGAAGAGTTCCTGTTGACTTGGATTCTGTTTTGGACCAGCTTAGGAGCTAATCAGTGGGCTAGCATAGCAGGAAAGACTCAACCAGAAAATAATGACTTCCGGCATTGAGCATCAAACCAACAGGAGTCTCTTTGGACACATACCCAACCATGCGTCCGCCAACAGGACCGTCAACGAAGAATATTCATCATGCCTGCCGATATGGAGTCCTTTATCCAGGGAGCCAGACGGAAGCCTCCCCAGAAACGGGAACACCTCAAATTCGATGACCAAGGGGACCTCTGGCTGGCCGTCGACACTAACTTCTGCAAGCTATGCTTGTTGACTCTCGAGTCTTCTGTCAAGCTTCCCCGATTTTTCGCGGGATGCTTCAGGAAGACTTTGCCTAAAAAAAGGTCCATGAAGGGATTGGAAGGTCACATTACCCGATGATAACGCCAAAAGCCTTTGCAATGCTCATGGACATACATAGCATATGGGATATACCTGCGGGCCAGACATACAATATACGACATGGCACAAACTTTGCGGCCAATGACATCACAATGGTTTGGCGGTCCTGTAGCCTCCCGCTAGGTACTCAATCAATTCTGGCGCTAGGATGCTCTGCCACTGGCCGTCAGCTGCCACGGAGTGCCCCTATCACGTGGCCAATCTCTTCAGAGGTCTCTTCTTGTTTTTCTGTTGACATCCTCCGATGGCAGCCTTTGTTTTCTATTTCATGCTATCGCAACCTGCTACCCTTTCGTGCCAGCTCAGCCCAGTGTCGAGCTGTCCAATCCAGGTTTGTCCCCTTCCTGAACCTTATGTTCACCATTAGGTCTAAAGATGGTATTGACTTTTAGAGCACCAGCTAATAGATGCGCCTTTAAGCATCCAAATGATCAAATCACTCCTCGGCACGATCTAACCCTCGTCTTACTGTATGGCAACTCGCTCCTCCAGAGAGGCCATCATGGCATATATAGGCGACGAAGACACAATCCTCAAGAGGTCTGTCTCGCCAAAGCCGACTATCAGATTCGACCCCGATGGGGATCTTCGCCTCAGAGTCGGTAATTCTCCATCTCAGGATATGATTATCGACTCGCGAGCACTCTGCCGCGCTTCCAGAGTATTCCGTGCGAAGCTTCGAGGTGACTTCACTGAGTCGCTACCGAAAGACGGTGAAGACTGGACAGTCGAATTGCCTGAAGACGATCCAGCCCCCTTCGCTATCCTTATGGACTTGGTCCATGCCCTATTCGAGAGAGCACCGGCAAAAGTGTCGATCGGTCAGCTCTACGGCATTTGTGTTCTGACCAGTAGATACAACATGACCGAGCTTTTACGACCCGTTGCCGATCGATGGTTCGAAGCGATTAAACGGCCCGATTTTTCAGAGGCTTATTGGAAGTTGACGTTTGTTGCTTGGGAGCTAGGATATGCAGAAGACTTGGGCGATATGGCCGGTGAAATCGCGCAGAACTGCTGTATGGACGAGGACCGCGACCTCATAATTCATAATCAAAAGTTGAAAGAGCTCGAGCCTCTTCAACTTGTTCCCATTCTCGGTCAGCTTCATCACCAATCCTTCCCGTCCCCTGCTAACCTTTGTCCAGATTGCATCACAGAGCACCGCGGGATTGTATTGCAAACATGCCAAGAAGAGTGCCAAAAGCTTAGCAAGGAGCTTCTCGCCCGGTCAGTTGCCGGTGGTATGTCATGTGCAGGCTGCGAATTTCATAACGAGGAGGCCCTATACCACATGGTGGGGAAATTGCTCAGTAAAGCGGAAGAGCTAGACATCTTGGATCTTTTCAGCCCCAACAGCAAATTCGAAAGCTGGCGCAAGGATTTGTCCAGCCTCGAGGACAATATTAGGGAAGTCGCAGTATCTGTCGACATTTGCGGATGGTGTACGCTCTTGTTCGACATGGTGGATGAGATCAGTGGCCAGCGTCACAGGGTTGTGGACCCATTGCATCTAGGGCATGTACAACGCATGAAGGTTCAAGCTGCCAGGGCCATGATAGTACCGTCGACTTCTGGAAGCTCGGATCAGGAGGATTGAGCTACGTGTACGTGTACTTGGAGGGATGTAATTGTACGATTGTGGGCAACGGACGGCGCGCCCTCCCCATATTCTTTGATCCCCTAGCCACCTAGCCTAGTATGGATACAAAGAAGGCCGCAAGGCTAACTAAGATGATTGCTTACCAGCTGCTGTCAGTTGCCCATAGCTCCCGTTTGACGCTTCTATTACATGAGCCATGTCTCTATTTGTTCTGCTGTTTGCACAAAAAGAAGTGGATCTATTCGCTTCTACCTTCGGGCTCCGTCACCTTTTCTTGCTTCAACACTACCGTGGACCTCATCGCGCTTGTTTTCCTCGAACCATGAAAACATTCAAAGGCCACACAGTCAAATCACCAGTGTACATCCTCGGCCAGGGCTCCTCTCTGCTGCGGTATGTATTAACAGCTCGAATGGGTTGACGAACAAATACAATATGGCCCAATGGCAATTCGATGGTTCAACAACCCAAAGTCTAAGAAGATCACCGTTTCGAACACCAAGTCTTTTGGCCAAACGTTGTTCGTGACCTGGGAGTTGGGATATGCTGAAAGCGTCCGAGACATGACGATCAAGGTCGCCCGCGAGTATTCCGTCGATGAAAGCGGCGATTTCATCGATTTTGAATCCCAAACCCTTGAAAGGCTCTTGAAAGGCATGGGAGCCTTTCAAGTTGCTTCCTTTCATGGGTAAGTGTGCATGACGCTAAATGCCTCAGATGAGACAATTGACCGCCCGTGTCTTGTTCTTAGAACCGTTGGCCAAATCCATCTCCCCTTCCTAATTCGGTCATGTCGCCGATTCTCACTGGCCAGTGCCCAATCACCCCGCTTTTGTCTAATATTCAGCCCGTCTTACTCGAAGGTGTCAGGGCCCAGTTCGTGCGCCAAAAACAACGGGCACACAATAGGCGGCATAAACATCAGCTCAGTCTTGGGTTGAAACCCCTCATAAGATGTAGGTCTTATTTATAAGATGCTCTTGGAAATCGCCCCGTCAGCAGGTTTTGTCAACCTGCATTACTGGCTTCGTTCTCATTCACGCTCCCCGCTCAAAGCCACCCAACTCATTCACAGATCATTCACAAATCACGCCCTTTCCGTGACACCAACATTTTGAACTCACCCTTCTCTTCATTTTATCCGTCTTGTCTTCGCTCATTCACTATCGGCACAAAATGTCCACTCACTACTCGGAAAAGAAAGACATATTTCCCCTCACCGGCGGCTGCGCCTGCGGCCTCATCCGCTACCAACTATCCCTCCCTCCCATCCTCGTCCACTGCTGCTACTGCACCGCCTGCCAGCGCCAGACGGGCTCCGTCCTTGGCCTCAACGCCATCATTGAGTCTACTGCACTGAGTTTGCTGCCCTCCGCTGCCCCCACCATTGCCGGCACGCCCTCCAACCCGGAGCCCATCCCCGCAAACGTCGCGTCCATCTTTGCGCGCACAACGTTCGCCGAGCTTGCTACGCGTGAGCCTACGCCAGCCGCTGAGGCACTCTCTGTATGCCTTCCGAGTCAGTCGGGCCTGGGACAGACTGTCGTGAGCTGCCCGGCGTGTCATACTGGGCTGTGGAATTACTACGCTGATGCGGGATCGCATCTCGCTTATGTGCGTGTGGGAACGCTGGATCAGCCGTGGGAGATTGAACCCGATGTGCATATCTACACGCGCAGTCGCAAGAGCTGGATGGTGGTCAACGATGGTAAGCCGTCGTTCGACGAGTACTATCATAAGCGAGAAGAGCTATTGAGGGAGGATGCTCTCAAGAGGGCCGAGACGGTAGGTCCCAAGATCGGTGAGATGTGGGCTGAGATGAAGCTCGCCTTGTGATGAATTAATTAGGAGTCAATGGGGATGCAGCGATAGAAGAATTAGGTGTCTGGAGAGATGAGCAATCAGTGTGTGAATCCACCTTTTGGATTCGTATCTTTTGTGTAGCCCCTTCAGTGGGAACCGTCATTACCGCCATTTTTCATTAACAATATTCCTTTCAAGTCAGAAGTAAAGCCTTCTGTATTCATCTACGCCTTCGTCCCCGTCCAATCTAATATATACACAAGAGATCACCCTCAATAGCCCAACACTCCGTACCGGTGGCCGCGCTGGCCATGACATTGCTAGTATCCCGCCCTACCGTCCTCGTGTTCGCCGTCCCTCGCCAAGAGAGACCGATTCAAACGTGATCCGCGTGTGGCGGTTTGATATGAGAAAAAAGAAAACAAGACAAAACTCAACAGGCCAATTATTGCTCTCCAACGCCTAAATATTGTAGTCAAATGAGAACCAAGTAGTGTCGAAAGTTTCGAACACATGAGTAAATCACTCCGAGTGATTCGTAAAGCGTGACATCTTCCATATATTAGTCTAAACCCCTTAGTCCGGTTGCATGCGAAGAAATGACTGAGAGATCATCCAGCAATGGTATTTGATGATTGTGCAAGAGCAAATGCTTCCAACCCCACCGTTGATGCATATACGAGGCAAGGAGAGAGTCGTTTCTGGGCGAATGTATGACGAGAAACGTGCGACCAGCCCAGTGACTGCAGTCTACCAATCTCTAGCCGCCGATTTTGCGAAAGCCCTCGACTCCAAGGATGGGAATTTCAACATCGCCGAGATTGTCGATGCCCTCGTCTCGGCGGCGTTCAACAAAGTTGTTGCATTCGAAGACAACCTGGGCCCACTCAGCCAGGGATCGTCCGGCGTAAACAACATTCTTGGTGTAGAAGCCGGTAGGCTTGACAGGATCGACAGTACCGTCAGCGAATGAGTTCACACTCGCCTTGGGTTCCTCAGAGGTCGATGACGGAGTAGGGCTGGCTTTGGCATCAGACAGTTTAGGAGACTCGTTACTCAAGTCTGAGAATGAGAGCTCAGTCTTCCAGCTTGGGGTACGATTGAGGCTGAGGGAAAGTCGCCTTGGGGAGTCTTCCACGGGAGAGCTCAGGGGACTTGCGTTCTTTGCGTTGTTGATCAAACCTTGCTGCGGGCTACCCGAAAACTTGCGCGTCGGAGCCGAGAGTGCAGCAAGTTCGTCAGAGCCGCCAACTCCCAATGGGCCGCTAATACGGGTCTGGGCTGGACCAGGCAGTCGAGGCCGAGTCAAGAATCGCTCTCGTAAAGGCGCTGCTTGATGCTGCCATGCGAGAATAAATTTGAAGACATACTTTTGCTCTTCGTAGGTCGGCTGAGAGTACAGAGAGTCGTCCTCTGACACGCGATTCTTATTGCCGTTGACCACCGACGTCCTATTGGACGGCGCGCTACCCAGAGAGGATCGTGATTCAGCTGTCTCACGACGAACAGTCTGAAAATCGTCGTCCCATCCAGCACCCGCGCCCGCGTTGGCACCAGCGGCTCCAAGAGAGAGAACCTTGCCCAACAGTGACCATCGTTTCCTGGAGTCGTTTTTGAGGATGGTATCGCTTGGCAATCCATTGATGACACTGGTGTCACTGTTGGGGAGCTTGTTGAACGAATCGAAGCCCCCCATGAAGAGTCCAGGCTGGGGGATGTTGAGTTCCTGGCGAATGATCATGAAACGCTTTCCTGGAGCGGGGAGTACTGGAGCAGTCGAAGGCGGAACCCGTTGTTCTTTCTCTGTAGTATGCTTGAGGTAGAGATAGTGTGACCATGTCGTCTGGAGTCTCTCAGCCACGAGGACAAAGATTTGGCTATTGTCGAGTTAGCAAGGCAGCGAAGGCAGCATTATCAGATAAGCTTACCCATCCACTTCGTCCAGCGTCCCCGTGTCACGGCACATCCGCCAACATAGCAAGCGCTGGTAATAGGCCCGGACCATAGGGCACCAGTGATTGAAAAACTCATTAAAAGTCTCTTCCGTGAGAAGCCAGTCCTTGCAGACAGCCAGTTTCCGCACTGGGTCCTTCGATATGGCATCCCAGATGGAAAAGATCAAGGCCATCATTCGAACCTCGGACATGGTGTTAAAAGAGCTCGTGATCTTCTTGCAGACGTCAAACCAGAATGACCAGTCGACGTAGCTCATGGAGCTGTCAGGCTCTTCAAACTCGCTGTAAAGCACCAGAACCTCCTCCAAGAAGTCACAGAGTGTGAAACAAGCATTGTGGTTGAACTTCGACGTCCTCCGCGTCGCTGCCTTCATCATAGTGGCAAAGGCTTCCGCAAACGTATGCCGAGCTCCTGAAATCTCAAATGAGTCATCAGAGAGATAATCCCTCAAGAGCATGATGAGTCGATTCTCAGACATGCCTTTCATGACGTTGCTCGTAGGTAGCGGCATTGTCATTGCAGCATCAGCACCAAGCATTGAATCCATCGCAGCAGGACTATAGCCACCGTCCATAGGGGTTTGGCGGTGAATCGTCGTGTCCAGAACAAACAGAAGTTGAGCGTGAACGAGAGCGAAGGCAGGAGATCTCGCCTTCTCGAGCAGAGGGAGACCAGGAGGCATGAACTGTTCGCAGAGGATGTGGAAGTATTTGCAAAAAATGAAGAAGACGTCACTATCCCGGCCTTTCCAGCGTGACACCCAGGGCCCTGTCCATGGAATCCGAGACACGAGCATTGGCAATCTGGGGACCTTTTTGAGACTATCCCACATACCTTTCGGAGAGGTCCAACCAAACATGCCTAGGTTCGGGGGAAACAAGGCCACGATATCTTCGCTCTCACCTTTATTTTTGCGTGGAAGGCCCATTTCGTCTGTGACTCGACGAATCAGCTCCGGAGAGAGACCCCAGAGTCGAATCAGGATATCTGCAATGCCGGGTGCGAAGAAAAAGGCGTATGCGCAAGCCTTTCCAGCGAAGTTGATGAGGCTTATCGGAGCGTGACGGAGCGACAGCTTTTCAACGATGAAAGCCATTTGCTTGACCAGGTTGGAAACAAACATGGTTCTCACGTTATGCTCGGATGACTCCTCGAGGAATGCTGCCTGACTTGAGGTCAGGGATGAGGCTGACGAGTTGGTAAATGATCGAGCCCGCACTCGCTCAGCCGGAGATCGGTCAACGAGCGGTAAGAAATAGGAGGTAGCCTGTCGCCATTCGGGACGCATCATGAGGAGTGTCGCTGCATCGAAGAGAACTGGGCGATCAACGCCAGGCACGGGCTGGGGCGCATATCCATCCAGCATCTCCAGGATAGCAACCCACCACTTATTGAGGATCGTCGCTCGTCTGTCAACATCTTCGGCGAAAAGCCGTCTGATCGAGTCGTGATTCATAGTATTTCGCAGGAAGGGGAGGAGTTGCGATTGGATCTGCGCCATCCGCTGGGCAGTACTCTTGGCGAGGAATCCTTTGAAGTCCACATCAAGCGTCTTGAAGGACGACCAAAGGACATCTCGGTTCTGAGGCGGCATTTCGATAGAGGATTCATCGGTCACGGTAGTTGCGGTGGTAGTGTCGTAGGTAGAGGATTGCGGTGTGCGGCCGTCCGTGTTCATCGAAGCTGGCGGTGCAAGGCTCGTAGCGGATGAAGCGCAGCTATTGTCCGAATCTGTGTTTGTGTTGAGCTTCCCGAGGCCCGCCTGTTTCTGTTTGAGCTTGGAGAAGTAGCCGCTTGCCCGAGAAAGGGCTTTAGGGGCAGCGGCCTTCAGTGAATCAGTCGACCTGTTCTTCTCGGCTTGGTCAACGGTCAAGCCAGGGCGTTTGCGGGTCTTTGTCAGCTTGATCGAGTGTGTGCTCTCTGCTCGGCTGCGCCCCGACAATTTTTCCTTTGGAGAATCGACCTTTTCCATGGGCGAAGGGGAGCGAGAGGATCTCCATGACCGTTTAGCAAAACTTGCGAATGATTCTGATGCTGTTGAGCTTTTTTCAAAGGGCTTGAGGTCCCCGATGAATCCGCCGCCAAAATTTCTGTCACCCGCTGAGGTAGTAGGGCGAGAGGGCTCCTCGTGTTGAAAATCAGTCGCACTCTTCGAGCCGGGAAGCCATCCTCGGGCCTCTACGAGCGAGTTCGTTCTCTTGCGGGCATATGTGGTGCGTGGGATCTCATCGGGCACCTCTTGGGTTCGAACGATCGGAGAGAGCGAGTCGGGCGCTGCCTTTCCAGCCCTTTCACCAGCAAGAAATGCAGACGTGTCAAGCTTGAAATCGACATTGAACGAGGGGAGATCGAAAGTCGGCAGACTCGGTAGAGACGGAAGGTTGGAGACGCTCTGGCGCTGAGGATTGTTCAGGGCCAGGCTCGAAGCGGGTTTCTCGAGCGACGACAGCGAGAGCAACTCCGGGCTGGAGTGAGACCGAGAGAATGAAGAAGAGGTTTCCATGGCCGGAGCCATGATCATAGTAGAACCGCCCATCTCATGACCAAACGACGGGATGCAAGGAGCCTTCCGCGCGAGAAGCGTGGGCGGTGCTCCTCAGGTTGGAAAGCTGACCGTGTAACAGAAACGAAGTAAGTTCTTTTTTAATTTGTCATCACTCCGACGATTCTCTGGCCGGCAGAGGGATGAGGGCTTCGAGAGCGAAAACCTAGGGTGTAATGGGGAAGAATTGAGATGATCTGGGAGGAAAGAAAGCGAGGCTCTCTCAAGGCTTCCTACCGTCGACAAACCGCAAGGCGAAATGATGCCAGCTCGTACTGTACCTGGTCTTCGGCTGCTGCCTCCACACCCAGGATCGCTGCGGGCTTGCCGGGGGCGTGTAGGCGTGCAAGACGGAGGAGGATGATGGGAGTGGAGGTGATTGACAAGGGGCTTAGGGAGGCCGAAGTATCCGTACAGCGGGCGTTGTACTAGAGAAATGAGCTAGCCTAGAAGGGGCAGCGTAAATGTCTAAATGGGACTACGTACGGGAGTAGAGAAGGCGGGTTTTATTCTTCTTCTCCGCAAGAGAGGGGACCACAGAACGAAAACGACAGGGGTATAAATGCGAGAGTGTCAACAAGAATTGGATCAGATCAACTCCTACTCCTATCTAGGTAGGTTGCGTTGTGGACCAACACCGGCTGCACTGAGTAAGTGCGCTGGAGCAAGCGGAGGAGAGCAGTGCAGCTCCAGTGGATGATACGCCAAAAAGGACGGCACCAGATCAAAACTGTCGAGCAATTTGATGACCGGGAAATGAAAAAAGATGGCGACGAGTCAGCCCGTCAATTAGAGCGAACGTCGTTGTCTTTTTGGGGGTTGGGGCCTAGAACATTGAATCACAAAAGGAGTCGGGAAACGGTCGAGGACTGCTGAAGAAAGAAGCCCGCCAAGGGACACAACAAACTATCTACTGCACTATATCATCCTAGAGATTTATGGTTCGTCCATTGTTGAAGAGCTATGCGGCACTCGCAAGGAACAAGGGGGTGAAAGCCTGGCGGCACACACAGCTTGAAGTGAGCCGATGCCGTCGGTGGACGCTTTCATGGCACACAATACAACACAGCGCGGAAGCCAAAGCAACCGAACCTCGGTGTTAGTGGGTAACTAGGTCAAGGTACCATAGTCAAGCCAGGCGCAGAATGTAACATAGATCAGCTTTCAAGGTTGGAAAAGAAACAGATGAACACACTATTGCGCACTATGTACCGACCCCGATGCAGTGAGACGCAGTTTATCTGTAATTAAGACCGGACGCCCGGAGAAGTTGGGACGGTAAAGATGGACACGAAGCAAACACGGCACCGGGGAATATTTCTCGTCATTGTCCTCCCCCCAGGATTTTGTCAAACTCCAAATGCTTAATATCTCGCACCTGAGGGAAGCCATAACCACTCTTTCCCTCATATCATGCCCCAGAAGAAGCTCCCGGTGGCGGCGGAGGAGGCGTACAGGAGGAAAGTGACTTTATTTTGCCATAGGCGGGTCAATTAACCCGTCAAACGTTGTCTCGGGATCCATACTCTACCGCCAGGATAGGATCACAAAGTATAGGCATACGTACAAAATGGACTCTAGGTATTATAAGACACGGACTCCTAGGCTCGGCGAAATACTTCAGACGCATACTCTGCTTCTCAATTCCTATTCCACTCCTAATTACATTTTCATTCATGATGATATGATGATCGATGTCTTGAAACAAGATCGTCGATTTGGGGCATTCCAGCCCCCTAACCGCTAGTCCAGTGAGGCGTTGCCGTCAGCTTACCGCGAAGCAGCTTGGCCCGATAGAGAGCAACAAAGTTTTGTGGACATTAACCATGGTCGTGATCGCTGGGCTTATGGCCACGACATCGGCCAGCGAAATTTCTCTTCCAAGAAGTCGTGACTGGCTCTATGCCATCTTGAAGGAGTGTCATTCGATCCAAAGCAAGGGGTGGGGTGAGTATTTGCAACTCAGGTCCTTCATCAATGATGCCCGCAGGAGAATTATGGACCGAATCCGTTAATCGCCGAGAGTAGAATCTCTTGAGTTGTCCAAGATTGCGGGTGAGCGATGAACCCATCGCTCGAAAGACAAATACAGCACTCTTTTTGCTTGAGCTGGTAGGGGCGAGAAAATCCAGGCGGCCAAATCAGTCTGACCAGGTGCTAACAGAGCCGCCGTCGAAGTCGGTTCCAAAGCCAATCGCCTCGTCCATCGTCATACCCTCCGGCCAGCGGCCGCATCCTCTTGTCCCGTTCTGTCTTCAGCTGCCAATCGCCAAGCATTCCCATGCTGTTTACTGTTGTTTTATTTGCGACGCTCCAAGGCCAGTGGTTAATCGATTCTCTGTCACATCAACAAAATGACTCCCAGGCGCCAATTGTTAGAACTCGGAAAGGACAAGCCCCGATAAAGGTGACTGTCGGTCGCCTGCTGGTCTCTTAACTACTCGTCGCGCCCGCGCTCATGCACATGCGACTGCAGCGCACAGCCAGGCCAGCTCATTTCATCGCGGCCCCCACTCAAAGTACCGCTACGCGCTGTAATACATAAGGTATTGATGACGCTCCTTGTGAATATTGCCTGATCAAGCTTAGAAGCCCTCGTTAAATGTCCCGACCCTGCGCTAAAATTTCCAAAGACACATGCTAATTTCAGAGCTGAACAGAAGCTGCTATCTTTCATTCATCTGCTGTCTCTTTCTCTCGTTGACAGCATTTGTCCGCTACTTTCTCTTCGGAAATGCCCCATGTCCGATCTCTGTCGGCGGTACGGAGTAGTACCAGTCAAGATAAGCTTGGTGGCTCATATTTTCTGATGTGATATTCGATTCCGTGCAACTACGGAGTGCAACTACACTCACTACACGTGTTGAATCCATTGGCCAATTCTTCCGGGAACAGCGTTTACTGTACGTAGTAGATCTTCCAAGAGGTGGTGGCGGAGACGGGATGATGTTTATTGCTATCATGCTCATGCTGCGCGTCTCTGCCACTCTGCGGCTGCGGCTGCGCCTACAGAGTAAATCTGTGTCTGCCGGCGTCACACTGCATCGCGGCCTCCATTTGGGTTTTCCTACATCATGTTGTTTAACCTCGGAACACGGCTGAGGCTTCTCCTGTCTCCCATCTCGGTCTCTCAGCCTGTCGGTGGTTGGTTTGTGAACCATTGCTTGACCACCTGGAAAGGGAAGATCGGCCTTTCGTCGACCTCCCCAGCGGGCGCCAAGAACAAGCCATCGCTATGTGGTCCTAGGCGCCCAACAGCGTGTGATTTACAGTACGTACCTAGGTAGTCTGCCGTCCCGTCCCCTGTTCGAGTGTCCGATGTAGAATTCTCTCGCGCCAAGCGGATCGGTGGTGTGGCCATCTCGCCAGTATAGTGGGCGCCAGTTGGCGTTGGGTTGTCTTAACCCGAGACGTTCATCCATGGAGGAAGCTTGGGGCTGTCACGCCCACGGTATCTACAGTTCTAGAAGCTTGAGCTGATTCTCGGGTTGGGTGTGAAATTGGCCAAGCCAGCTGAATATTATACAGGAGACATGGGGCCATTGACAACCCAACAGCGACCGTTGCAAGGCCTTAGCAGTTGGTCCCTAGCATAGGAACACTCGAGAACCAACGCAGCGGATTTCAAGCCGCCCAGGGAGAAGCATAAACAATAGCACCGTTGTCGTCATCGTCGTCGTTATTACAGTGAACGACAGAGCGGGATCCGGTTTGGGTGGGAAATACGAGTCCAATGGCATAAATGTTACCCTATCTTCATGCACCAGTGTCTGTTGGATTACAAGAGCAGAGGTGTTTGGTAATGGTAGGGTATTTCAATCTCGGCACGAAGATATTCCTTCAGCAACTCGAGCATGGAAGAGCTCATTTGCTGTACACACTAATGCCGGTTGCAGTGGTAAACTGCGCTTCACTGTTTTCATGTACCTACCTTGGTACGAGGCCACTGGCAGGGGCATTGCCGTGGTCACTCATCTCCTTGATCTTGTTCTGAGTCGATACATCGACTTGGAGTGCATGCCAATCGGCAAGTCAATGAACCTCGGATGTTGTCTTTGGAAAGCGCTGCTCGCCTGGCTTCGGCGTTGCTCACCTGTCTCTCTGGAGCAGGACGAGTTTATGGAAAAGTTGAAATTTTCCGCGCCACTGAAAATAGTTAAATGGTGGTGGTTGATTATGTAATCCTCCTAAATAAGTGTGGGGGCAGTTGTCGAGCTCGAGTACCGAGTTGCTGGGTGGTTCCCGGTGCCCTCGTGATATGTTTCCATGCGTAATTTTATTGTTCCTTTCTCAGGACTGCCTAATGGCTACGACAACACCAGTAGATAAAAGCCAGATGCTGGGTAGCCAACGTATATAACAAACCGCCTGCTCTCTCCTGTCTTTCCAGATATTGGCCGAGTCAGGAAACACTAGAGAGGTAGGTTACTGCCAAGTACGTGACTAACAACTGAAGAAACAATAATATGGCAATAGCACAACTCAAAGTACACGAGCTGTGTCAATACGATATCCATGGATCTCATGAAGTTGCCAAAGGCGCTGAGGTGAAAGATCCAGGGTAGCTGGCCAATCACCCCGGCGACAAATGTGACGTAATTAGGATACGCATCAACATATTACCTCGAGCTGGAGCCGGACTGCTGGAGCCGAGATGAATGACAAGTTGAGCACTCGGCCGGGAAGGCAAGCGGCGTATAGTTGTCACAAATGAATTCGAGCCAACAAATCAAACAACAGGGTCGCTGTGCCACGCGCACAAAAGATACGTGACTTAGTGGATCGTCATCTCGAACACGGCCCAAGATCTGGGATTTTTAAGATTGGACGCTGTCGGAGTTTGGGCTTATTGTGTTTCATGTTCCCCTCTGGCTGCAACTCACTCACATGCTATCATAACCTGGGACAGAAGTGAGGTCTTATCCTTTCTATACGTCAAGGTAAAAGAATAGAGCCACGTTTGCAAAGCTTTACGCAAACATAACCGTGACAACAGCTGCTGCTGTAGAAAGAAACCGAGTTACAGTCAGATTCGGGATGTCGTCACCTCCCCTTGTACGTAATCGGAAGGGTTCACATCCTCAACCACTAGCGAAGAAGAAAGATTGGTGGCCGCCAACGCCAACGCCGAAAAGATGGAGCTTGATAATGAGGAGGTGTCCTGGATGTGCTCTGGGATCGCTTCCACCTTATCCGAGCGACCAATGACAAGCTCGATTATTTTGGTAGCCCGCCAAACTCGCCCAGTGATGGAGCTACAAGATAGAAAATGGCCCGATGTTCATGTTGCGACCCGGCTGGTTGCTGAGCCAGCAGTAAATTGACAAGCAACTTCCTAGGTACGGAGTAGCAGCTGCCGGTATATTCATTCTCTTGATCGCGGGAATTTACTCTTCTCGTCGTAGTGCCCTTTGCGCTGACCTTGTGATCACTGGTTGCACCTGCGTCATCATCCAGTTGTGCTATGCTTTTGTGTCTCGTTGTCTTGTGCTTAGATTGGCTCCCTCTCCCCCTAGTCCAACACTCGAGTTTTTGTCCCAGACATCAAATTCTTCCTTGGCGCATTCATTGTTCGTATTTCTAAAAAAACGCGTCAGTTCCCTCCCTGCAGCGGATGCTCGCCAGTCACGCCCCGAAGTTTCGCATGCACTGCCGTTCTATCGTCATTTGACGCGCTTGACGTTGCCCTCAATATCCACATATCGCAGTAAGCCTGCGACGACACGTCTTGCGCCAACCACAAAATTCCAGGAGGCCTCCATCTTTAGGCACCTGGACGTCGACCACCTAGCCCTTCTTCACCTTCGTCTTCAGTTTTCAAGCGCAACTGAACCGAAAAGATGCCAGGCGCGGCAGACAGACCTGCGACAAGCGAGTCGCAACGGAACCCTTATGCGTCGGCCAGTCGCTGGCGACATCAGGAGTCATCCGCCTTTGCGCAACGCGCCGTGCAGCTCTCTGGCCAGGGTGCACCACGAGATCCTCATCAGACGGCTGGCAATGCGGCCGAGCTTGCAGACTTTCTCAACGCCTCCCGTACGGAGCCCGAAGATGGTGATCGCACAATCGGAAAACATCGACCCATCACTGCCGCCGCCAGCGACACCGGTGGAAATCTCATGGGCGACAATGTACCCCAGAACCATGATGCACAGACTACGCCTGAAGAACGGGCTCCCGACGGCAAGAATATCGTATGTGGTCCCCTCCTGAACTACCGTCGCATGCATCAGGGTCGCTGGTACGGTAGCGTTCTCGTTGTCGTTGAAGGTGGAGGCAAGATACCTCTACACCAGCCCTTTTTGACATTGAAGCAAGAGGCGCGTTCCGGAGCACCCGAATCCTCGAAATCTATCGACGCCATCGGCACAGAGGCCGCGAACGGAGCGACCCAGGGGGTGCGTATCGAAGGACATTGCCTCTATTCTGACCCGCGAAACACTTTCTGGTCTTTCGATATCAACGTCCCAATCCAAGCCACCGAGACTAGTTACGAATATGCCCTTCCTGAGATGCGTTTCTCGACCGGATACAAGCCTCAAGTGAACAACTTCTTCGTTCCTGCTGTGACCGAGTCCATGCGCATCATGTTTCACTCGTGCAACGGTTTCAGCGTAGGCACCGACGTGGAAGCTTGGAGTGGCTTGGCGCTGTGGAATGACGTGGTACGGAAGCATCGTGAGATGCCCTTCCACGTTATGGTTGGTGGCGGTGACCAGATCTACAACGACGGTATCCGTGTTGACGGCCCTTTGCGTCCCTGGACTGACATCAGCAACCCCAAGAAGCGGAGAGATTACCCTTTCCCTGAGAAACTTCGCGCCGAATGCGACGACTACTATCTCAATAACTACATCCGCTGGTATAACACGGAGCCTTTCGCGTTGGTCAATGGCCAGATCCCCCAAATCAATATCTGGGATGACCATGACGTGAGTTTGAGAGTTGGCCGTAGCCGCACACTGCTGACAAGTTGCAGATCATCGATGGGTTTGGTTCATATACCGACCACTTTATGCGATGCGATGTCTTCCGCGGCATCGGCGGGACTGCGCATAAGTACTATATGCTCTTCCAGCACCACCTGCCACCGCCGCCATCAACCTACACCTCGGGTATGCCTGCACCGTCGTTCAGGAATTACTTGCGCTGACCACTGCAGATTATGCCGCCCTACAGCACTCTACCCAGGGACCAGATCCTAATCAACTCATCGATACGTATGTGGCGCCCATGATTGAGCAACCTCAGTACATCGTGGGAGATAAACCCGGCCCATACGTGGTTGAACGCTCCTTCAACCTCTACACTCGCCTCGGTGCTCGTATTGCTCTGCTTGGAATTGACGCGCGAGTCGAGGTTTGTCGTCCAGAATCCCTCCTCACAGCTAAGATTTAACAAGGCCTTCAGCGCACACGACACCAAGTCAACTACCCTGAGACGTATCAGAAAATATTCCAGCATTTGCGTTTGGAGCTGCAAGCAGCTGCAACTGCAGGAGAGCCGATCAAGCACTTAATTCTGCTGCTGGGCATCCCCATCGCATACCCGGTATGATATTTGTCAAAGCTGAAGGTGTGATGTGACTAACGACTTCAAGCGCTTGACATGGCTCGAGAACATCTTCCGCAGCCCAGTGATGGGTCCCATCAAGATGTTGAATCGACGCTTCGGCCTCGGTGGTAGTCTTTTCAACCAATTTGACGGAAGTATTGATCTGTTGGATGATCTGGACGACCATTACACCGCGAGGACACACAAGAAGGAAAGACTGAAATTGATGGTGGAGCTTCAGGAGGTGGCTGCTGAATTCAATGCTCGCGTGACGATTCTCGGAGGTGACGTGCACCTGGCTGCTCTGGGACGATTCTACTCGAACCCGAGTCTCGAGATCCCTGCGGAGGAGGATCACCGCTATATGGTCAATGTCGTCTCGTCAGCCATTGTTAACAAGCCCCCGCCAACGGCCGTGGCAAATCTCCTCGCTCGAAGAAACAAGATCCACCACCTGAACCACAAGACGGACGAGACACTGCTCGATTTATTTAACAAGGACCCCGGCGACTCGACCAAGACGGCCAACCACAACCATTGCACAATGCCAAGTCGTAACTTCGCGACAATTACAGAGAACTCACCGAATAATCCGGATGCTCATGCAAATGGCCACGCGGGCGAAAACGGCAGCGAGACCTTGGAGCCGACTTTTGTGGGCAACGATGGCCACAAATTCCTTCACAGGGGCGAAGTCCAGGCCGGGACAAGCCACAAGGCGGCGTCGCGAAAGACTCACGGCAGAGGCAACGATGGGACACTTGACGTGTGCATAAACGTGGAAATTGACCAGCACAACCCAGAGGGTCTAACTGAGATGTACGGGCTGACGGTGCCGTTACTCGATTACCGAAAGAGAGATGAGCCCAAGACACCCAGGGAGTCAGGAGATAGTCACTAGGATCCTTATCCCTGCGCCTGTGAGCGGGAGCCTCGAAATCGGAGCCACCACCGGCGGGGCCGGACCGGAGGGCTTGCAAAGGAAGAGATATTAAGAAAGAGATGGATACGCACGGTATACCCAAACCACAGCGGTTTTGCTGGCCAGTAAGAAGGGAGCTATTCCTTGGGGCAGCCCCCGTGTTTTATACCAGGTTGAGGCGATTGCCTGTAATACATTGATGAGGATTTGACATTGGCTTCACTTGAAGCTAGTGGAGGAATAGTATGCAGCGGTCTGGGGAAGACGGAGATGTCTCACCTGGAAATGTCAAAAATCGTTGGCAGCCCGGTTGATGAGACCAGCCGGAGTCTTCCACTCGTCCACATAGAACTAATTCAATACATTTTCATACTCTTGCAAGCGAGTCTCCTGAAGCAGTTGTGAAGCTGACATGTGATGCGTTCTTTAGGCCCATGTTAGCTAATAAACCATTTCCCCAAGCAAATATGCAAGATGATCTTTGATTCAACCTTCAAGAGAGCACATGACCCCAAAGCCCCCCACGTCGGCAAACCGCGGGCTATGTCAATTCGTTCATCAATCACTTATCGGCAGAGGGTGACCGACCCGGAGGGGAGAAAAGAACACAGCATCCACTCTGACACGGCCGAAAAAAGGACCCTCGTCCCTGAGAAATGCAATTCCATCGTATTACCTATCACCAACTTGTTACATACAAGGGCTGCCGTTGGACGCGGTGCGGCTCTTCGCGGGAGAAAAGATAGCAGGCCCCATCTACCGAAACCGGTGCGGGTGGGGCTTCCATCGAAGCAATCTAGACCGGCCATTGACCAATCATGGGCTGTACCCAGCCTGGCCGTAGCTGCGGAAGCTGGCGACGTCATGTGCTAGCTCATGCCTCCCCGCCCCACGCGTGGCTGTTTAGGCCGTGATAAGCCGAGAGGAAAAGATGGCGAGCAGAGTGTTTGAGCTCGCATACATACCAGTTGCTGAGGAGCTGTCGTTACGCAAGGCGATTGAGGCCGTAATAGAAAATCTTTTAGTTAGGGCGCCTTTCTCCTCAATTTTTCTCTCACTTCCCTCCTCATCTTACATCTCCGATCGTCGAACTTCTTTGCTTTCTCTTGTGATACCCAACGACTCCGATAACGAAGACAACCTCACCCACACGACACTCACTCACTCAATCACTCAATCAATCGCATCACAATGTCTTCCATGTTTATCAACCGGGCGGGGGCCCAGGGTCTTCGCACCGCCGCCAGGGCTCAGAAGCGAACAGCCGCGACGCTGGCCGCCTTCAAGACCCCCAAGGTCTTCAACGAGCCCAACCAGCACTACGTCAAGGGCAGCCAGCAGCGAGAGGGCCTGACGGCCGCAATTGAGAAGCTGCAGAAGAAGCTCCCCGTTGAGGTTCCCGTGGTTGTTGGCGGCAAGGAGGTATGTCTTTTCAACACTGTGTTCTTCTACAATTTATGATGGTGGCATGAGCGGTACGGTATGTATGATAGTCCGATATTGTCTAACATGGACCTCGTAGATCAAGGCTTCCGCTCTCTCCAAGCAGCAGAACCCTGCTGACCATGCCACTACCGTCGCCTCTTACCACACAGCCACGGCGGCCGATGTCTCGGCGGCCATTGACGCCGCCCTCGCGGCCAAGCCCGCCTGGGAGGCCCTTCCCTTCGCCGACCGAGCTGCCGTCTTCCTCAAGGCCGCCGACCTCATCTCCACCAAGTACCGCTACGACATCATGGCCGCCACCATGCTCGGCCAAGGCAAGAACGCCTGGCAGGCCGAGATCGATGCCGCCGCCGAGCTGGCTGACTTCCTCCGCTTCAACGTCCACTACGCTGAGCAGCTCTACAACATCCAGCCCGAGCACAACTCGTTCGGTGTCTGGAACCGCCTCGAGTACCGCGCCCTCGAGGGCTTCGTCTACGCCGTGAGCCCCTTCAACTTCACTGCCATTGCCGGTAACCTGCCCGGTGCCCCCGCTCTCCTCGGCAATGTCGTGGTCTGGAAGCCCAGCGACTTCGCCATTGCCTCCAACTGGCTTGTCTACCAGATCCTGCTTGAGGCTGGCCTCCCTAAGGATGTCATCCAGTTCGTCCCTGGTAACCCCGTAGAGGTGACCAAGGTCGTCCTTGACCACAAGGAGTTTGCTGCCCTCCACTACACCGGCAGCACCGCCGTCTTCCGCAAGCTGTACGGCACTATTGGCAAGGGCATCGCTGAGGGCCGATACCGATCCTACCCCCGTGTCGTCGGTGAGACTGGCGGCAAGAACTTCCACCTGATCCACCCCTCAGCTGAGATTGATAACGCTGCCAAGCAGACCGTTCGTGGTGCCTTCGAGTTCCAGGGCCAGAAGTGTAGCGCCACCTCACGACTGTACGTTCCCAGGTCCAAATGGACAGAGTTTAAGGAGAAGCTCGTTGCCGAAGTCGAGCAGATCAAGATCGGCAACCCCACCGAGTATGGCAACTTCATGGGCCCCGTCATCCACGAGGCTTCCTTCAAGAAGCTTTCCGGCGCCATTGACGAGGCTAGGACCGATAAGGACCTCGAGCTCGTTGTCGGCGGCAAGTACGATTCCTCCAAGGGTTACTTCGTTCACCCTACCATCTACGCCACTACCAACTCTGCCCACAAGTTCTTCTCGACCGAGTTCTTCGGCCCCATCCTGACCACCTATGTCTACGACGACGCTGCTCCCAACGCTTTCGCCGATGTCTGCAAGCTCATCGAGACCACCTCCGACTACGGTCTCACCGGCGCCGTCTTCGCCGCCGACCGTGAGGCAGCCCGCTTCGCCGAGGAGCAGCTCCGCAACGCCGCCGGTAACTTCTACGTCAACTGCAAGAGCACCGGCGCCGTGGTGGGCCAGCAGCCCTTCGGTGGTTCTCGAGCCTCGGGCACCAACGACAAGGCCGGCAGCCAGAACCTGCTGACCCGCTTCGTCAATGTCCGAGCTATCAAGGAGGAGTTCACTCCTACCACAAAGGTCACTTACCCCAGCAACGAGATCTGATCAGTGTCGGACATAATAAGTGAATGAGGATAGAGCGAGTCGCAGTTGGATATTACATGACATGAAATGAATGACTGTATAGCGTAACGGAATCAACCGGATAGCGTTTACACATAGGGCAAATGCCCATACAAAACACAGAGAAAGGATACGTACCTTGCAGCGTGCTCCAGCTGTTCCAGGTCGTACAGCAGGACGTGGTTCAAAGCGCGAGATGGAGGTCACTCAGGGATGTTGAATCGCGAAAGACGAGCCTCACTCGTCGGTCTGCGGCGAACCAGGGGGTTGTCAGATAAGAGCCGCCTCAGGGCCTCTCCCCCCACGTTGGCTCACGCGAGACGGTGATGGGTTGGTGGGATTCACCTGGGGCTAGGGAAAATGACGGGATGTGTAGTAGTAGAAAAGGAAGTGTCTTTGTTGGGAGTCGTTGACATCCGGCAGACACGCGCACGTGCTCAATTATGTCCAAGGACGAATAACAAAGCTGGATTTTAGTTGCAAGCCTCTGTCCTCATCTCTTCATCTCCTGGTTGATGGAAGCTCGAGAGAGCCGGGGTCTGGGATGGGACACGTGCCCCTCTGCACTGGATGTGCGTGTGTGCCGTTGCTCCTTTGGGCTTGAGGATCTGCTCGTGCTGGTCTTCTCAATGGCTGGTGGAGTTCTGCTGGGATGAGTGGAGATGGAAAGGTGGAGGTGGAGAGCCAGCCCAAGGTGAGGGACCGAGTGTCATGAAGCTTGGAGATCTCGTTTTGGCTTCGACGTCTGGAGGGACGAAAAGCGAAGAGATGGCTGGATGAGAGGAAGGCTTGGTCTGTGCGATGCTTATCTTGTGGGTTAAGTTTGCCCTCGTATCGTTCTGCCCATGTAAAGTCGAGAGCGTCTTGTCGTGTAATTATGCTTACTTACCTGTGTGGGCTCGACTTATACTATCATAGGTATCATGATAACCATCCATCTCGACCATACACGAGTCGAAATGTGCCAATGCTGCACGATGTTAACCCTCGTGCCATCCTGTACGTGCCTAGGTGTCCCCGGTAACTTGCCTTCGTTCCCCATCAAAGAAGGGACGCCAATCCAAGCCTTTTCCTTTGCGTCTGAGACTGGACCCCTGCCCACCAAAAAGTCTACCGGCGACCACATGGGCGAATACCCCACGCTGATTCGCTTGTCGCCCGAGAGAGCACGCGACCATTTCCTCGATGATGCTTGGTCCATGAAATCGTATCCCTTCAACCCGGGTCGTTCTGGGTCAATCTGGGAGAATGGCCTGCAGCTCTGCGTTGGATTGGAGGGAAGAAGCGGGTTCATAGGCGAAACTATTTTGGCTTTGGGACAAGTGTGTGCTGGGCCTGCGTCCGTATCTCGTAGGTTTTTGTTGTAGTATGAGTTCTTCGCAAGTATTCTTGGTGTCCGATTCTATCTCTTCCCCGTACAGCCTCTTTCTTATCCTTCGCGGGTGAGACTGAAACTATACCGTCGTTAATTGAAGACGGCCGGCCTCGAGCCTGTTGATTACCCGCTCGTGCTCGTGCTCGTGCTTGCGAACTACGCCGACGCACCCTGTCGGCCGACGATCAAATCCTTCTCTCTGCTCCGCTCCTTTTCGGCGGCGGTATCTTCGTTTCTGGATCTAATATCCCAGACGAAGGGTTTGGCCCCAGCCGTGACCTTGTCGCAGAGGTGTTAGTTTCTTCCAGCCGCTTGTCTCACACCCTCTTCCATCGACCACTTCAAAGCGGACGGTGGTGTCTTCCCTCCTAAGGCTTCACCATATTCTCGCAGCCTCACCTTTCTCACTTATATAGCTCTTGGATAGTTGGTTGGACTCTCATCACCTACGAAGTCATCACCTGCGCGAAAAGACCAAAGTCCTTTTTGGCACGAAGAGCGGCCCGGCATACGTTCATACCCCAAACACCGCCAAGATGCCTCGACCAGGCCTCCCGCTTACACCAGGCTCCTCATCTGATATCAAGGGCAAGGACGGCACCCAGCAGCTTGCTTCCTTTCAGCTCTCCTTCGAACTCCCTCCTCCAGCGATCCATGATGCTTCCCGCATCTCACCTATAACATCGTCTTCTCGGGTATCACCCACCAACACCAAGTCACACCCGCTCGCCACAACCTCGCCCGGAGCAATGTTTCCAATGCAGCCAGCCGAGACCGTAAAGGCGCGCCGCCGCTCTTCCGCTGCTAAGGAAGCCAAGGAGAACTCGTTCGCGCTACCACCTCCACCGACTCGATCTCGCAAAATCATTCAGATGAAGCCCCGGCAGGAAGGCAGCGACAACGGAGCCAGCAAGGACAAGGCAAAAACAGGCGGCAAGGGTTCTGCGGCAGCCAAGACTGCAGCTACAGCGACGAACTCGAAAACCACTGCGACAACGACCGGAGACGCGGCGGCAGATGACAAAGGCAAGAAGAAGCAACCCAGTGCCACGAGCGCGGCAGGACGAAAGATCGCGAGGAAGACGGCCCATAGCCTGATTGAGCGTCGAAGGCGAAGCAAGATGAACGAGGAATTCGCTGTGCTCAAGAATATGATTCCGGCCTGCACAGGGGACATGCACAAGCTGTCCATCCTACAGGTTTGTTCACTCTGCACCAATGGCCTTGGTGAAAATGAATGACTGACAAGGAGCCCCACAAACTTAGGCATCGATCGAGTATATCCGATACCTTGAAGATTGTGTGTCCAAGTTGAAGGCCCAGCAGGAGGAAGAGAGTGCCCGAACCGAGTCCGGCCGCCAAACGCCCACAGCTCGCGACCGTTTGCCGTCTATCCGTGAATTCCACCCAACGTTCCGGGAAGATCCAGCCGGCTCTGTTGACGGTGATATTGAGATGGAGGACTCAGATGTCACGTCGCCCGCCATGACTGCGATGCCAGACCAGAATACCCGCCACCCATCTATTTCTCCCGCCCTACCACCTCAGGATACTCGCCATCGAACACAGTCATATTCATCTGTATCAACGGATCATCGCCGTTATAGCTATAGTGTTTCGGCTGGAACATCTCCGGCCTTTGGTCCGCAAGTATATGGGGTGCCTTATACTCGTGGCGATGCCTCTGCGCCGACGTCAGCTTTGACAAGCCCGGCACTTAACCCCCAAAGTGAGCTTGACCAAGAAGCTATGGCCGCGCTGTTGATGCTGAATAATGATCGTCGCGACTCCAAGGGTCGTGGACTGTCAGTGCGTGATCTGCTCAGCACGTGAGCACCTGGAGTGAAAAGACTGGGCGAGCCACGGCGTTTGGTGTCTGGTATGAAATTTTGGTATGACATGAAGGTTTCTCGAAACGTCAACTTCTGACAAGCGTCTCGTTGAACTTTGGAAGGGCTTTTGGAATGGTTCGATGCGCAAGCAAACTGGTTTGGGAGTGTTGCATTGGGGCGCCACAGAGGCTCGAGCATCGAGCGGTTCTAGGTTCTGGAGCGTTTCAGACGCTCTTTAGCTTGAAAGAATCGCGTTGAAAAGAGTACATGAAATGGATGAATGCTATTCTGCTTTGGAGGTTTAGGAAGGGAAATCATTAGAGGAAAGAATTTTCTTACCAACTCCCTTTCTCATATGGAGTTGGAAAGAACGGAGTGGGGGCGTCGTTTGATCTTCATTCTTTCCCTTTTGGTTACCTCACTCATGGCTTCGCCTCTTCCGTTCAATCGCCGTACGAGTCGAGTAGTGGCGTGTAATTGATTACCTGCTGGGACGAATTACATCGTTTTTATCTTATAGAGAAGGAGAGAGAACTCAGTAACGTGGGGGATATAGTGGCTCATTTGATGAGAGCAATTCTTTAGATGCAGCGTCGATTCACTGTTGCGAGCTGCATCCAGAGGTATGGCCAGACATGGCCGATTTAGAATACATGGCCTCTTTTATTTATACACTCGCGTAAGCGTTGTCCCTACGAGCTCTACATAACCTGGATACTAAATGGAGATGTCCTGAAGAAAACTCGTGGGCCATGTTTAGGTTTGGTAAACCTTACGGAGGGCCATTTCAAAAGTCATGTCCTGGCGATCAAGCCACAGGTTTATATCAGCCAATAAGAGAGAGCCAAGGTACATCGATACTTAGAGTCAGCTTTCCTTGCTTTTAAGCCCCCTATATCGCCTTAACAGCCGCTATGCTACAGCAGATCCTTGCTCGCTAGCAGATCCCTCTAAGCTCTATTAGCCTCTAAAGCTTTAGCAGGTTCGGCGCTAATAGATTGAGAGGTCTTGTATATTAGGTACCGACAGGGATAAGTGGAGACGGCACTCTTAGCTCTTGGACATGACTTTTGAAATGGCCCTCCGTAGTCTTGTCTGAGTTCTTTATCCTGGCGTTTCAAGCATATTAAAGCATTATTACTGTAGATACCTAACTTAAAAAATTATCTCCTGGCAGCGGAACTACTTGTGGGGTCAGCCTTGTCCCACAAAAGTTGCAAGACAGGTACTTAAGATACTAAGAAAGTTGAGCTGCTTTATAAGTACTTTGTTAAGTCGCTTGCACCTTATTGGCTTGAACACGCCCCACAACCTGTTCCGCTGCCAAGGGGATATAACGCTAAGTGGAGATTCTACCCCATTTCCCCATTTTTATCCGCTGAAAACGTTATCTAATTAGTTATATTGGCTTGTGGGGCACTGGCCGTTGTATGAATTTATTGAGGTTTTACAGTATTAACATAGGTACCAATGGTTGCGCGAACAGCAATGCTTAATTGGAAACCCTGACTCCTCCTGTACGCTTCCAGACAGCTGCTGTTTGATAACCCGGGCATGAATCTCCAAACACCAACCTGTAACATGACCCCTTACCACTGCTACAACCTACGCGATAACCCCAGAAACCCAAAGCGGACCGCGCCTCAACAACTACATGCGCCGCTCATCCGGCTGCCATGTGGCTTACGCGGAGGTTTTCAATGCTGCTTCTCAAGTTTCAATACATGGAGTCCTTCAACGAGGCGACAGTTAATCCGTTTCACAGCAATATGCCATCGTACGAGCTGATGAGCTTCTGGGACCACTCGAAGATCGTAGGCGACATCCTTACAAAGTTTATGAGGCCAGAACATCAAAGTAAGGTCCAGGGTGGAAGCATGAACAAGTATATAGATGAGTGTCAAGTCCTGTGTTGAGACGAATCTTCACCAGCCAACTCAGTTCCAGCAAGCCTCGAACAAACCAGCCTCCTTTCCTCTTCCCTTCTTTTCACGGCCTGGTGCCCAATTTTACTGCTTCCTGTCTCTTTCATATCTAATACCCTCCCTCCTTGACTCCTGATACCCTCTCGCCAGCTGCGCCGGCGTGGATAATCCACTCCTTGACTCGTTCTGTCTTTGTCTCCCCAGCTTTCCCAACAGCCGGCCTCGGGAAAGCGAACCAGCTCTTCGTGAACTCCCAACCTACTCTGGTCCCGTACTCCCCGTCCAACCCTTCGGCGTCTCTGCCGGAACCTGTCTTCCTCGCGTCCTACCGCTCAAGCCCGAGGGTTACGCCGTCCAACCGCCGCCGTACTATCCCGGTCGGAGCAACAGTCTCGAAGTCAAGCCGCTTCGCCTTGTCCGCGCATCTCGCAAACGTCGACCGTCCAAGAAGTCGTTACCGCCGAGCTACCACGAGAGCTACTCGCATACTCTGTATCAGTCTGTAACGACGTTGAGCTTTGAAGCTTCTGGCCCGCCCCCCCCTTACTCTGAAAAAATGTCCACTCAACCCATGATGCCCAAGGTCGGTACCGCGACCCCTCCCCCAGGCCCAGGCGCCGTAGGCTCTGGTCCCGGCGGAAGCCCTGCTCGTTCTGCGAACGATGTCTTGGCTGACTTGCGTCGGCAGCTCGACGATTCGGCCTCCGAGGCCTCCAGTGTCGACTCTCAGGGCCGACGCCGCCGCCGCCGCAACAACAAGCAGCTGGCCACCAGGGATGGCATCAAGACCGGGGCTGTGCTGCCACGCCTTGCAGACACCAAGCCCGTCCGCCTTCAGCTGGGCTTGAACTTGGATGTTGAACTTGAGCTGAAGGCGCGCCTCCAGGGTGATGTGTCGTTGACTCTGCTGTAAGCCTGCCCAGTTCCCAGCCTGAATTGCACGTATACGTGGGCTAACGAATGTGACTAGGCAATAGAGTGGAAAAGAAGAAGAGCACTCGAGAGTCCACGGAGCTAAGGCCCAATCTGTCCGGAGAAGTGTATGTGGAGGAGCTCTTCTTCATGCGCTTGGGCACAATGCATTTCCGTCAGAAATGGCTGGATCGAGAGGTTAGCCCATCGCTCACTGCGTCGCTAATGCTGGTCATCGGCGTAGCTGGGATTTTCGCCGGGTTCCTCTCATGTAGGTTGCTAGACTCGAGGAGGTTCTTGGGCGCCGAGTAAAGAAGTATAATATCAGGTAGCCTTTGTTAATAGCAAGTGAGGTTAGGATAAATATCTGTATTTTATCTACGAATATTGCAGTGTTTAGGCATTTCAGTGTTGCCTTTTGGTGTATCATATCTCCCGTCACTTACTCCTCAAAGCTTGAGCCTTTGGCTCCTAGCTATATCGTCCTGAGCATCTTTAACTAGGAAACTGTGAAGAATTAGATATGCGAACAAGGAATCGACCATGATGTACTTACTTGTACCAGAGAATTGACGGCCCAATAGTCATGAAATGCCACAAGCTATGAGCATCGATACAACCCAGCCAAGGGGGAAAATCGAAAAGTTCCATGCTCATAGCAAAGATCACCCAAGCTACCACAAAACCAGGCCAAGCGGCCCATATGCGCCTTGACTCCCTGTACCTGTTGAAACTGAACCAGGTCCAGAGAACGTTCTGTATGATGCCCGCGGCCACATTGGCCGTCATATTATACGTGTAATCCCAACGAACAAACTTGAGGAACGACACGTGACACAAGTAGAGGACAGTACAGGTTAGCGTCCAAGTTCGAAGTGCCGTTCGCCTTCGGGGGGTGCGCTTGTCCAGCCTGAACACCCTGACAACCGTATAGTACAGGCCATAAAGCACGCTGGCGCCGGCGGCGAAGTAGTCAAGCTCCTCAGTGATCCTGAAATCGCGGGTGTGAAAGATGGAGCTGAAAGTCCATGAAGCAATACCAATGCCGGCCAGCCACTCATAAAAGGGACGTAGAGAGTATGATTTAGGAATATTGGCTCGAACCTTTTTCCAGCCATCCCAATGCGCCCACAGGTTTCCGAGAGAGAACAGGACGCTGAAGGGCTCCTGCATGCCGAGGAAGCGATAGAAGGGCCATTTCCCATAGAATTGCTCGACATCAAGGCCGGCACTCATGCGCTGGTTTGTTATTATGTGTTGGCAAGCATAATCGCATTCGCTGGCGCAAGTCCAGAAGAGTAGGCGGTGCAACACAGCTGTCGGCGACGGAAACAGACATCAGCCGGAGGAGCCTAAATAGCGGGATCGCGGGCACGTACGGATTGGAGTTTGGGGTTTATTGGAGGCGCAATTCTCCGATTTGCAGACCTATAGCATTTGCATTAGCCCTCGATGCTCTGTTGAGCCCAGCGGCATTGGTGAAAGCTGACCTTGAGACACTTCTGGAATTCTGGCAACTTGTCACCCGCTGAGCCATGAACAGTAGCGGCGAAGGCCAGAATGAGGACGGTCAAGTAAAGGGCTCGCGTCCATGGCCGCCCCCTCTGAGTTGCCATTGCAGGAGCATCGACCTCTGTGCGGGGGAGATCGTGAAAACAGAAATAATGCGAAGCGGCATGTGAGAGGAGAGATTATGCAGCTTGCGCCTGTTGGCGATGTGGCTACGACACAGTGGAAGCTGGACAGGCGTGAGACCCAGCAGTCTCAGGTACATGATTGGCCAGGCGCTGCCAGGGTATTCCGAGGCCAGTAATTTATTTAGCGCCCCGAAGGCAGACGGCCGGTGTTTTCCTGTAGGTAATTTGTGGGGAAGAAACTCGACACCCTGTTGGGCAACGGTGTAAGTCCTCGGCTGGCTATCCGTACATCGACACGAGTGACGAGACATCTCAACAAGGGGCTACTGGTGAATTGGCTCAAATATGAATGTCCCTTGTTTGGATTGACCCCGGGCCTCAAGTCATTGACCAGAAATTGGTGGCTACGTCTTGGTACGCCTTGTCATAGAATCATGGCCTCTGCATTTCAGTGCGTAGTCCGTTGACCATACGAGGTATTCTCATACCAGCAAAGCAATTCGTTCCCAAGGGGAAACCGCCGTTCAAAACACACTCTTTCTAATACGGCATCTCCCTGCAGAAACAAACACTTGGTTGACTTGTACATATCCCCATGATTCCTCGGCCCGCTAATATAAATGAGGCTGGCGTTGGCTAGAGCCCGTTGCTGTGGGCAACCGCCAACTCGCTGATTGGTCAAAGGTATTTGCCTACCAAAATACAACATCGATCTTCCATACATCTTCCCTGACGATGCACCCTGACGCGACGCATAAACTAAATTTCTGATAATTTTCTTGCGATTGAAACCATGGGCGCAGTCGACGCGTAGTACATCATTTACTACTTGTCGAACCATCACCAATTCCTCACCGGATCGATCATTTTCTCACCCCAACACGTCTCAACTCGCTCCGACAATAACATGGCGACCGCTTCGCCCACGCCCATGGGAAACGGCCTCGTCCGGAGGACATCCCAACGACAAGCTCTCAAGAGACTCCCGTCGAGGCCGATTATGAACCACAGCGAAAGCTTCCCTGCGCCCTCCAATTCTTCCTTGCCCAACGGCTACCACCAAAAACCACAACAATTCCACGATGACAGCTCCGAGGACGAGATCCCAGTACCTATGAAGCTCAGTGCTCTCACTAAGGCGCTGCTGAATGATGGTGCTCCCGAACATGTTGAACAGGCTGCATCTCCACCTCGAACCCGACGACGCACCAGTGCCCTGAACGCGTCGACCTCATCAGCTATAGAAACCCGCAGACACTTGCGGTCTGGAAGCATCCAAGCCCACGACACAAGGTCGTCGAGACCAACCAGCCCAGCACCCGCAGCAAGTCGAGAGATCAGTCCTGTGAGGAAAAGGGTTGTTCGGTTAAGCAACACGCCTCAGAGCCTCAATCAGATGAAGCCAGCCAAGCGACGATCAACCTCCGTGTCGCGCTCGACTCAACGATCTCGACCTCGTAGCCGCCCTAGCAGCCGGGATATGTCCTCTGATTCCAGACATGATTCTCAACCCCAACCTGATGTCAATACCCCAGCGCAAGGGGGACGCGTTGTGCGGATTAATGCTGGATCTCCTGGCAACAGAAGCCGCGTTGGCTCCGCCGGTCCTTCGTCAGGAAAATCTATGGAGCGGTCTGTGCTGGACAAGTCTGGTGTTGAGGACAATGATCAGCCCGAAGAGCCTGCAACAATTGCGCGAAACCCCCCTCCTTCCCACCACGGTAGTGTTTCCCGATATCCATCGACAAGCACTAGAACTAGGCCTGAAGATAACCTCAACCTGCAAAATTCGATGCGCATCAAGCGTGTCGGAAAGGTTGCTGGTAGCTTTCTGAGTGGACCAGCTCGGCGAGGCCGTCGGAGACAGAGTGAAGAGGAGGGAGAAGCGAATGCTGATGGGGAAGTCATGATGTCAAGTCAAGATCCTGAGAGCCAAGCTGCCGAAGATCAGCATGCTGCCTCCTACTACGGCGATGGTATTCGCGACTTCAACTCGGGAAGTCCAGTAAGCGGAAGTGCAGCCGCCAGGGCAATTCACCGAAGGAATGCTTCAAACATCGATCTGCGCATGGGTTCTGCGA
The DNA here is from genome assembly GCA_014824385.1 of Fusarium cyanostomum. Taxonomy (NCBI): domain Eukaryota; kingdom Fungi; phylum Ascomycota; class Sordariomycetes; order Hypocreales; family Nectriaceae; genus Fusarium; species Fusarium cyanostomum. The sequence goes on from JABCKW010000507.1 coordinate 59,080, forward strand.
GACCCTCTCCCCGAGAGCCCACCCCCCGAGAGCCCACGCCAGAACCAGCACCTGTTCCCAAGCCAGCATCCAAACTCGAGCAGAATGAGCA
>JABCKW010000509.1:0-37221 GCA_014824385.1 Fusarium cyanostomum
ATGTGGAAAAATTGTGTTCTTTATGATTGTGGAAGCACCTTGCCTTTAAGAGAGCAAAGGTTAGTTAACATAGCATCGAAACAGGTCAGATACTTCACTTGGCAGATCATCCACTGCTTTCTGTAGAGCCGCGGGCTTAGAACCTTCTTGAAAACTTTATTCTAGCATAGCAATCACCACGGAAACCCAGAGGAAAGCACCTTGTGCCTTATCCACGACATCTCGACAAAGTTTGTCAGCTATACTGTGATTTCGCGATAGCCTAATCAGGATACAGGTTTCTCCTCGACAAACAGCTTAATATCATTCGGGTAAGGTTTTCGAGTTGGAGCTTGGGGTTCCGATTTTACTTGTCTCTGAAGATATTCCAGGGCCGGCTGCTTGCGCATATTTTGACGTCCCACCGTTCGTTGGCTTCGCGGAGGAGTTCGACCAACTCAACATGACCTCGCTCAAACTCGTCAAGACCATCAATGATAAAGGCCAGCCTCAGTGACTCCACGGTCAAATATAGTAGAGCCCTGAATCCAGCCATCAGTTCGTTGAGTTGAAATGCTGGTAGTTGCACCTTTCCGCCGAAAGACTGAAGGAGGGACCATCTCCCAGGGAAGTCGAACAGTAGTGTTCTAAGAAGACCCATCCGGGATTTCTGAAGTTCATCGGAACCTGCAACCCATGAGAAATAGCGTGGTATTACCAACTGAGTGTCGTTTGCCCAACGTTGTAAATATTGTTCGAGCCTTGTATCCCGTACCATGAACTTCATCAACGTCGACTTTCCATCGCCTGGTTTACCCCGTAATACAGAAAATCTCCTTGTGTTCGCCTTCGAGCCACTCCGAAAAGGAGGACCGTAAACGGCGATCATCATCGGAGATCCGAGGTTCTTTGGAGATCCATTCGAAGGTCCTCGCATGATTTTGGGGAATATCCATCTCTTGATTGCTGATTGAGTCGAATGCAAGACTTCTAATAAGTCTTGCCGTGGCGACCAAGGACATGTTCAGATGATCCTCCACTGCCGTCAAGCTTCGACCCCACAATCTTCCATAAGCCGCGATAGATCATCGGACACGGACGTAAGCTTCTGCTGCTTAACCTGTTGTCCTGACGAGGGCTTAAAGATGTCGTGGGTTCCTCGGAGGATGCGAAGGTCCACATCAACGAACTGAGCGACAGCGGCGGCGATTGAGAGAGCTCTGGGAGGGTCCATGGCCATATACTCATTGAAGCGAAAACCACGCCCTCTAGTGAAATGGTTGATAGAAGTCTTCTCAAAGCTGGTGGGCGCCTGGATAGAATAAGTACCCAAGCCCTCCTCCTGTTTCTGCCTGATGATAGCTTGAGGCTCAGGCGATCACAGATGTCCATATCACACCATTCACCAAATCACCAAATCACCAAATCACCAAATCACCAAATCACCAAATCACCAATTCACCAAATCAGCCTTGGGGTCTGCCTTCCCAAGACTAAATCAGGCCAGGCGAACCCGTCGTATAAAATCCATTCAAGACTCCAATGTGTTTATACACGACAATTATTTTGTGTCGCATTACTTACACCCCTTTGCTCAACATTATTCGGGCTAAACCAAGGGATATAATAAGCTAGTTCTGTAAGAGGACGGTAGCGTGTGGGTGGTGAGCAGGTTTGAGAAGGTTTTTGGCTTTTGGTCCAGTCCAGGTACCGGTACTTGAGATACCTGGACTGCTAACTACAACCATGATTGCCAAACTGGAGGATAATCAAGAGGAGCAATGGAAGGAAGACTAAATAAATAGTCGATTAGTTAGATTAATTCATTGATTGATTTAAATCATTGTCTAGTGAGATTGCGGTTTCCCTACCATGGTAACTGGGCAAGCTTCTTGATCCATTGAATTACGAGCCCGGAAAACCTGAACGCCGCCGAGACGAATGAGAACAATCATTTGCGCCTGCATAGCGTTCACCATGTACGCTGCAAATGAAGGAGATCAAGTAGACGGATGTAGAAAGAGGCAGGTTATCTGTCTAGTGCTCAATCGCTTGTGTATATCGGCCGACCGCCAGACTGCCAGTGAAGACGCCAGCCAGCACAGATAGGAAGTAGCCAACATTCATCGTCATGACGGCCAACATGCTGCGCAGGTCGAATTAGTCTTCGGTTATAGGAGCATGAGGAGAAGAGGCAAACGGGGCACAAGACATACAGAAGGTATCCAATACCGACAATCACTGTATCAAGACACGCCCGAACAGGGTCAACGCTGAAGCGCCACGGCCTAGTCACAGTTCGCTTCCTCTCCACAACAACGACGGTATCCTCGAGTCCATTCTCCGAAAGAGTCAGGCGGCGCGCGTCGGGGCTCGAAGCGATCTGCTCCGCAAGCGGGATCTTGCCATTGACAGCGACGTAGCGGCGCGCGGCTTCGCGGTCGAGCCAGCGGGCTTCTTGGACGGACTTGACGGCGAGGAGGCCCCGCGCAATGATGGCGAGAATGGCGAGGAAAATGCAGGTGCCAGCGTAGGCACCGGCGCTATCGGGCGTCCAGGATTTGGAGTAGAGGGGAGTGCGAGTTTCGGTTTGGAAAATCATGGTCATGATGGAGCTGGAGCTGGAGCTGGAGCCGTGGGAGGAGGAGGAATCGCCGTCCATGTCCATGCCGGGCATGTCGTGTCGCGGAAAGAAGCTCATCTTGAATAGACTGCCAGGAATTTGCGTATAATCGCCCGCCTTTCGAGTGTTTACGGAATATATGAGAGGTCGACGATTGGTAAAGACGCCGAGTCTTGCTGGTGATTCAGGGAAAAAGGGTTACCACCACAAACATGCTCGCATATGCCGGATATTGGCAATGAGCGACTGAATAGACGGCTGGTTATTCTATTTGCCTGCAGACAGAACCGCAAAGGTGGCACCAGGGAGAAGAAAAGAGAGTGTGGAGCGACGAGGTGTTGACCTGGTACGTAGTGTTGGGAGGAGCTGCATTATTATTGACAACCCAAGCATGGAGAGAAAGCTGGACAGCACCTCAGACTGGGAGCTCTAGCTTACCAAGCAAAACGCTCTCCAATGGCCTTGATCGTGCCATGAAGCGGAATAATCCTTTCATGCTCAAACAGACTCGTTGTTGATGAGCTACTGGTCTGCGCCCCATGGGCCTCGGTCAGCCGAAGTATCAGTACTTGGGCTAGGTACCTCCGCTAACTAATTGCCGGTCAAAAGGCCTCCTTGTATCGTTACCGAGTTGTTTTATGAGTCCCTTCACCGCCCTACCCACCTTCGATCGACATCACAGCTGTATCGGATATCATGTGCCTTCTATTCAAAACAATTCCGTCAGTGAAGTGCCACTTATGCAGGTATCTTCTTTTCATTGTCGTAGAAAGCCCATCATCGTTCATACATGATGCTTACACCTCCATGGTTTCATACAGCCCTGGTTCCAGCAACTTCCCGCCAACTCATGCAACATGGGTCACAACCCAATCGTTCAACTTGCTCGTAAGGATTCAATCGAAAGATTGAAGCAGAAATTTGATGAGAAAAGTATCCAGAAGGATCCTCAGGTTCTCTGTTGCCCATCTCTAATTGATAATAAGAACCGCAGCCAAAAAGACACCCTTAAGAAATCGTCCATGCCAACATATCAACCTGCTCGACATTAACTACAGCGCAGAAGATACATAATTACTCGGAGGGGTTCCTCGGGGCTGAGTTGGTCTTCGTCAGCCACCGAATCAGATATAGGTTGTTCCCTGGGGATCATGTTATCGATGGATACAGCATCATCTTACTGCGAAAACCCCAGGTTGAGTATTTCCTTTCCTCCGGCCGCTCGGCCTCCAATCTCTCTTCATTTTTATCTCTGGCAATACTTTTCATGGTAAGTTATTGTTGTGAACTGCTAACAACTGCGACATCAACAACAGTACAATGGGTTTCCGTGTGTGTTTCGGCCTCGCTGTAATCGAGACGGCTGGCAACTCATCAAAATGGAGCAAATCCGAGGACATGATCATTGCAGAACCCCGTGAGTCCATCAGAGACGATGGTGAGAGCCATGTTCAAAGAAGCAGGTATATGAAGATAGCATCGAGCGTTATGGTTATAGCGCAGGACAGCGACTTCGATCGCAAGCTCGAGCCTCAAGGAACACGCCGAATCAGTGATGCTATATACATCACAGGCATCAGCGGATCAAGTTGCAGTCTCCCATTCTTATTATCTCGCTCTCCCCATCCTTCACCGGCGCCGCCTTGGCCAAATGCCGCAAAAGCGGCGACACATGGTGAGACAGGAGAACCTACACCGTCGAGATGATGAGGGATTGCCTCTGCAAGCCAAACAGACTGGCGGGTCACTTCAACACCACCAAGTCAAGGGTACATCTCTGAAGATCAGCGATGGCATACATGGCAATTTTGAGGTCGCTCGTAAGGGCGCCGCGGCGGGCCTGGCCGATGAGGACTGCTACTTCTACTTTGAGCGTGAGATATCGGTTAATATCGTACTGGCTATTCTATTGAAGTGCTGATCCTAACGCTGGCCCTCGTTAAAGAAGCCCCATAGGCTTCGAGAGAAACTAAGATAGGATTCAAGGCCTGTCGACTATTCCACTTTTGAGTCTTGTCCCAGTTGGCGAACTGCAAAGAAACGAAGACGCGCGAAAGTTAGACCATGAACGAGAATAGTATGCGTTCCAATCATCATGTGGCTCTCAATCTTCAACTCGCCCTTCCCTTTGCAGTATACATAGCTGAGGTAGCTAGATTCTAGATTAGAAGTGCTTTGGAAAAGATTTGGCTAGAATAATATTGGATTCGATAGGTATCCTAAGCTCGAGACCCATCACCACGAATTCAAGTATGTAGACCACGTTTTACACAATGAGCTAGAGTTGTGATATTTCTTAGGCGTTTTTGATCTAGGGAGGAGGGTTGACCTTATATTCAATACCCTTAGGTAGATCAAGGCAGCCCAGTAGAGGCATCATATCCAATGCCACAAGCATATCAACCAAATCCAGTAAACTTCCCAGTTACATCGCATCGCGATATGCAGCAACAGCGTCTTTTTCATGCCTCAAACTTTTGGGTTCAAGCAAACTACGAGAACTGGGCCGGGAATTGTCCCAAGTCGGGTCAGTTATCACAACTCCGAGCCATTAACACGCAATCCAAGCAACATAGAGCGGTATCACAGTTGCGGAGTGGCCAACTGCAACGTATTTTCCTGTGACTTAGCCAATGGAAGCATGTGCTTATTGAAGAGTTGTTTTCGGAAGTGACATCAATGTTCAGGGTTGTAGGGCAGGGCTCGGGCCACAGTAGGGACAATAGTTGCACAAGCGACCAGACAACACAAGGCTTGCGACACTCCAAGACGGAAGAAGCCCGCGGGACACAGGTGTTCTTCCTGCGCCGATGCAAGAAGATATAATGCCAATATTTCCATTTATATTGCGATAGTTATCGTGCCTATTCACACCCCCTTCCATGCTTCCTCCCGTCGACTCGGCCGTCACGTCGCACAAACACCCGGCGTCAACGCGCAGCTCCCGCGATGCCAAGCGCGGAAGGTCGCTCTCCTGTCCGAGATGCCGGACCTTCTCGAGTACGACGGCAGGTTGCATGAATCTGATGGTCGGCTCCGGGGTTCGGACACAATAAGGGAAGTACTCGGGGAGCTGCAGACGGGAGTGTTCGGAAGGGGTCACGGGTTTCGCAACGACAGAGGGTCGTAAGGGCGAGTTGTGAAAGACACCGGACAAACATACCAGAGCTCGATAACAGAGGAGGCTTCAAAGAGAATCCAACCTGGTGGAGAAGGGAGTTTGGAACTGTTAGGCATGTTGGGAGGCCTAAGTGCCTGTACTGGGCGCCTGTCGGCTGTCGTTCAGCTCGGCTCGAATTGCCTGCTTGACTTACCTGCGGCTCAACACAACCCATACAGCCTCACGATAACCCGTATCCCGCTTTCGGAGATTCATAGGACCCAGCTGAAAGCATCAACAAGGCTTCTGACCAGTCATGACTGGCATTATCTCCGCTGACCTTGAGATATGAGCAAGTGGCCGTGTTCGTCACAGACAAAGAGACACAGTCACATCCGCAAGGGAGAGCACCAGAATGTGCGTTGGCCAATCGGGAGGAGCTGGTCGTGCTGGGAGAGGAGGGTCGCACGCTGTTTCCCATCGGAAGGAGGAGATCCGGGATGATATGGATCGACGATGGGAAATGTGTTTGTGCTGGGAACTTGCGAAGCACGCGTCGAAACTGCAAGGTTGTATGAGGTAATCGGAAGCAGGAGAATGTAGGATTGAGGAGGATCGACAGCGGGTGATCTTGCGATGCGTACAGATGGGGGGCGGGCATAAATTCAACACTGAAGACGGGATTAATGCACGAGCTGATGAAACCACGGCCTGGCTTCCCTGAGCCTTGCTCCTCGGTACAAGAAAAGAAGCTGCAGAACACAATCTGAACATGCAGAGACGAAAAAGAAAGCCTGCTCTGCAGTCAGCACAGAGTTGATGAGCACCGCCAAAGACATGCACACGATGCTCATGCGGTGAGCAAGGGAGCATACATCGACGGCATAACGCACACTCCTCCCAAGCACTCTTCGAAGCCCTAGTGAAGCTCCAAGCCTTGTGACCTGGTCTCCTCTCGTCCAGCGAACCACTCGTGATCGTCAAGCGCCCCCTTTCTCGGTTCTCGTCCGTTCTCGATCAACAACATGAAGCTTGTGATTCCTCTTCCTCGCCGTCTGTGCTTGGAGCTTCTCGCCGGCTTCATCCGAGTGCGTCCTTTAGTTCCTGCGTTGTAGACCCTTGTGAAGATCATATGGTCGTACATCTACGGATACAATCTGCAACTACGCCTTGGCCTTCAACCTCGACGCCATGCCAGATCCATGCCCGCCCTTCATCTCAGTCTTCGTCTCAATCTCAGGTGTTGTTCACGCCCCCCCAGTCAAAAACCAAATGTCTTTCCGCCAGATGACAAAGAAAAGCCACACGCACTCCCACTCACGGACGCTTTTCTCCTCCCGGCTTGCCTGACCCCCCTCCCTCATACTCTGTAGGCAGCCCACTACGCGCCGTTCCAGGCTCTAGGCTAAGCCTTTACGCCTCCTGGCACTCGCCTACGCTTCCCCGTGCGGTCAAACGCCGTAGCAGAGACGCCCTATCGCGCTCTCACACCGGTTGGGAGGACACTAGCTTCAGACAACAATGGAGGCTTGTGCTTATTCCCTTTCATTCTTTGGGGCAAACCGTAGGAGTCTCCTCCCCCGTCGTCACACCCCCGGTAACGTCGTGCGGCGCTCCCGGCTAGGAGGTTTGACACTTCGGCCTCGCCTGGCTATCCCCGTCAGAGTTCTGGACCTTGCTAACTCTTGATCTTCTGCGGGGAGAGTTGGTATCCTGGTAAGGGAGGATGACCCGGCGACCGTGAGCATGGGAGAGGATGAGGGGATTCCCAGCTCCTTGTGACCTGTGTCGTGGAGGTAGTGAAGAAGTTGATGGCTTCTGAGCTAATATCAGTCTACGGGTACGGCCGAAAAAAAGTCATTAATTCATGCTGCGGCCAGCGCCATCATGATTTGATTGTGTATATGCTATCTTTGCGCGCCACGCCTTGCTGACAGCCTCAAGTATCAGTCTCAATCTCAATCAATATCTCTAACACCCACCCACCCCTTGTCTATATGCCATACCCACGGATCTCTCATGCCCAGAAACCAAAGGCCATATTCATTGACTGTACTCCGTCCTCGTTGGTTTCTCTAATTTTCATTCAATTCATCATTATTTTCCAGCATTTAAGCCACCCTAGACATCCATTGCATGCATCCCCGTTCCCCCCTTGCAGCCACACGCAAGCACAGCCCACCTCGGTCAATAGAACCTTGTTCCCTTTCCCACGAGAAGAGAAGAAGCCAATATTTCACATTCAGCTCCAAAGTCGTTGAAAGGAGCCCTACCACTAACGAGTGGTCTCATCAGCATGTCGCAGAAACAGCCAAGCACAGGCCCTGCTTGTTGCGGCTGACGCGCCAGAATAATGAAGAACAATACTAAGGAGAAAGGCATATACGGAAGAATAACGATATCCACCCCTTCAATTCTCAGCCCGAGCCAGCTCAATAACCAGGGACTAGTGTGATTGACGTCACTCGAGTCAGATATGAATGAATGACCCCCCTTCACCATCTCGATGGAGGCGAAAAGTGATCATTGAACTTCCAAATCATCTTGAATCTTTCCCGGATTCAGCGTCAAGAGAGGGATCAGCATGAATGCATGTCTGGGCCCATCTGCGAGTCTTCGGATATCTCCTTGAATCACCCAATCACCCATCAAGAGACTTTCAGCTAAGTCAGAGCCGGACTGGCCATTAGGCTCGACTGCGTTTGGGATTGGGCCTTTGAACCATGGTTCCACAGATGCCCGCCTTCAATAGGCGCAAGGGGAGCCTACGGTGGCTGGCTGGCTCCGATCCCCCATGTTAGACACCAACGGAGCTGACTCCAATACCAGAAACCCGCCATTCCCACCCCGGAACTTGTCTCTAATAATAATAATGGAAGAAAACAGCCTTCAGTCTGCCACATCGTCTGGCGTAGCCATCCAGTCTCAGCCACCTACGATGGCGCGGTCTTGGGTCTTTGCTAGTCGCGTACCCTGCGGCTCCCAACACACCACTTTCTCCCCGCTGACGGAGACGGTGGACGGGAATTCGTATCAAATACTTTCATGGTGGCTTTCTCTGATGTCCATTCCTATCTTCCAGAATTTTCCATGCGGTGTGCCTGACAGGCTATTCATCATGTGCATGGCTTGAAGCGAAGGTGATGAGAAAGAAAAAAAGCCCATATCAAAGTCCCAGTTTGGAAGACCCCAATTCCCGTCTAAGCCCGGGCAGAAGATACCCTGTACAATTAATACCACAAATCCAGCAACATAAGTCGCCTTTCATATTCCTATGCCCACCCATGTGCCAGTTCTTAACCTTTCGCCTGAAGCCCATTGTTGGCCGTAATACCGAAACGAGGTTTCGTTCTGTGTTGATTCAGTCTCGATTTTCGAGATCTCACTGACCCTCCCTTTCCCAAACCCAAATCCTAGCCTTGGCCTAGTCTTTGTCCAGTGATAGAACACACATTGGCGTAAATTTTTCAATGGCCGAGTTCCTTGTTGTGGTTGACCAGGCCCATGCCCCCTTGACGCCGATAACCCAATCTCTTTGTCCTCCGTTGCGCCCATTTGTCCATGACGAAGCTCGATCGATGTTGTATGACACTGTTCTGAATCGTAGAAGGAAAATAGGTTTGGTGCCTTGGGTCAGGCGTCGAGTTCCGCCTCCCATCGACTTGCATCGTTGTGTCACCTTGTCTCCTCATTATTATAATTTTCTTACTTTGCCTTGAAACCAGAAGAAGTCGGTACGTCGTCTCGAAACATGGGTATCCGCGCCATAAAATCAATCGATCATTCGTCCCCATTGTGCCTTCACGGCTCCCTTTTGGCGTCAGGGCTTTCGTTCTCCTCACCGCTTCGCTCTGCTCCGTTGCCATCACCACCGTTGGCTGCCTCGGAAGCCTTGTTCTCACAGCCCTTGACAAGTCGATGTCTCTATACCCTTAGTTAGTAGATAGTTCATTCAACAGCCAGAGGAGGAGTCCAGTTGCTTCCAAAAAAGTAAGGACGAGTGGATAATATGGTGTCAATGGCATACCTTCAGGGCGTCCTTTCGGGAAAAGCTCTTGCTGCAGAATGTACAAGGAAATGGCTTGACAGCCAAGTGAATTCGCTTATGTCGTTTCAAATCGTGGTTGCGGCTGAACGATTGGACGCACTGATCACACTTGAAGGGGCGTTCAGATTGTGGGGCAGGCTGGCCATGCCCATACATCATGGGATGGCCATACTGCGACATGCCAATCCCGGACATCATTGACATCTGAGTGCCGGGCTGGTGAATGTTTGACATGACAGACCCGCCGCCCATGGTGGGAAGTGACTGGTAAGAGGGGTACGGTCGATAAGGAGCAGGAGGGGCCATGGCGGGCCCTTGCGGTTGGCCCGAGAGCGAGCCCAGGCCCCTTGACACGGGGCCAGTGCTTGGAGGAGAGTGCTGAGTCGGCGAGTGCTGAGTGTAAGTCGGGAAATTGGACTGTTGGGGCGTAGATGAGGCCGTATAATAGCTCGGCGTGCTTGGAGGCCTTGAGTGCGTATACGAGTCAACGTGGGCGGATGCGCTCGAGGGAGTAGGGGGCTGAGTAGATACGGGGTTCTGCGAAGTCAGAATTGCGCTCTGAGGCGGTTGGGATGCCGAGGACAAGCCTGATGAAGTGTTCTGGCCGCCTCCACCCGAGATTGAAGTCTGGAAGGGGTGATGAACCTGGTCATAGGGAGGTGGAGGAAGTCCTTCGCCTCCAGTAGCCGGAGATTGGGAGCTTCGCGGGTGACTGAACTGCTGCATCGCGTGGCCTTGGTTGTAGAGCGGGGGCCGTCCAGGAAAATGCTGCTGACCAAGTGAGGACTGCGCTTGTGTCGCGGAGCTCACGGTGTATGACGAGCCGCCGGGGGTAGGCCATCCTCCGTGAACATGGCTATACGAGTACTGCATGCCACCGGGAGCCTGGGAACCTTGGGAACTGCCGGTGTTGACGCTGGAAAGACTGGGGCTCAGGCCGTCACTGGCTCCTGGCGAAGGGGTCAGAACACTGGGCGAAGACGAAAGGCGGCGATCGGGAAAGGGGCCGGGAAGGGGAGAATATGACGGCGGATAGGTATACCCAACCAGGTCGGCATCGCGGGAGTTGTGGAAAGACTGCAAAGAGTCGCCAGGAAGGGAAGGATAGAGGGGATATTTGGCCATACTTGGAACATCTGCAGTTGGATGAGGCAGAGTAAAGGAGGGTAGTGCGCCGGCAGCGGGGCGACGCGAAGAAAAGCTGGTCGCCTCCATGGCAAGGCGTGGCGGGAATTATATCGCTACAGATACCGCGGTTGCAGCAGCCGTTGACTCCCCTTGCTGATGGGCCGAGCCTGCTGTATAGCAGCTCACAAGACACACAAGCTAAGCTGATTGATATGGAATCCGGCGATAGCTTCGCGGTGGGGGAGCAGGAGGGGAGCTGTGGTGGCGGCGGGCTGGCGGTGGATTGGCTTTCACGCCTGCTTCCACAAAGTTTGTTGGCCAAGATCAACCCCTATGGCTTGCTTCGGCGCCCAGGGGAGGTTGGTTCGTCGAAGATGCGGCTTTCAACTTGCGTCTTGGATGACGGTACAAATGGCTGTGACTGGATTCCGGGAAGGGCGTTTGTTTGAATCGGGAGGGTGGTGATCGACCACACCGGAACAGAGGCGAGTCCAGACTTCTTGTATATACTCTGCAGGTACGTAAAAGAAAAGGCAGGTTGGAGCTCGCGGCGACACTCCAAGGACGGGTTCTTCCAAGGTTATGCCGTCGAGGCTATCTTGAGGTCCAAAGTCAAACTCTAAACCACACAAACAAGATGCCAAGACAATGAATGGCAATGCGAGGCCAGAGGCGAGTTGGAGAGAGGCTAGAGAGGATAAGTTGAAAGAGAGAGGAGGGGGGGAAGGAGTGAAGAAGAGAGGTAGAGGAAATCGAGGTAGATGAATACTTTTGGGTTAGCATAAGTAGTAGTCACGATGTTCTTGAGGATTTGAATTGGATGAATGGGGTTGAATGGGGGGTTTCGGGGTGTCGTCAATGGAGAGTCCAGAGACTTTCAATAAGGTTTGGCGTCCTTTGGCGTCCTTCGGCTCACCATGTACAGATGTACATCTTGTCGGGGGGGCTGCCTCGACTGGCGAGGCACTCTGCTATTTGCACGGGGGCGTCACGTCAGAGCTGAGCAGACATACTGTATAATGAATGTGAACGAGCGCAGAGACCAACAACGAGACCAACCAAGAAAAAAACTAGAGACTGAGACTAAAACCGGGGCCCTCAACTGCTCAGGCCGTAGCTTGTGGCCTTGGCATCCTTCTGGGCTTAGCGTCTTACTAGGGCCTTGCTGAGACGGGATCTCTAGGGCCAGGCGCCAGACGCCAGGCGCCAAAATTGACTAGCTCGGGAGGGCTGAAAGGATCATGGTCCCAGCTGTTGGGCCGGGGCCCAGCGAAGCTGGAGTACCTCCATCAGGAGCCAGGGCCAGCCTACTCTGGCCTGTGGAGTACCTAACAGCCCAGCTAGAAGAACGAGAGACACCGAGAGAAGAGGGTATTCAACACTTGACCTCCGTTTTTTAAAGGGTGAGAGATGGTGTAGGGGGGAAGCAAGGTAGTGGAAGTTGACGCGAAAGGAGAATGCAGTAGCAAGCAGCTATCTCCAGCATCCACTCCCACCTCGTCTTCCACCAACCACCAGCACTCCGCTGCTAAAGGAGGACACCACAAACACTTCTGGCAGGACTGGCTAGTTATGGCAAGCACCGCAGGACAATGGGCACCACTGCTACCACCAACCCAGCAACCACTACCACCACCTGTAGGCCGGAGCTGGAGCCGGAGAGAAAAGAAGGGGTGGCGCCAATGGAGCAGGGGGGGGTGGCCCCTGTCGTTGGCGGGCGTGGACGCAACGCGGTACGAGACAGTGGATGAATGATGACAGCACAAGGCACAGGCCAAATTTAAGAGGCAATTGTGCTATTCTATGCTCAGCCGGGGGAGACAAGAGGCGACAAGACCGGCGTATGAGGCGTCCAAACTCGAGTGAGTTGGGAGGACAAGTCCCGAGGGAGTGAGTGAGGGCGGGAGTCTGAGGTGCGCAACATTCTCGTTGCGCAATGTGCCTCCGTACTGTACCTTGGTGACTCAGCTACGAGGAGAAGGAAGGATTATGAGATTCGGTTTAGTCGCAAGCATGTGAGTGCGAGTCTGAGAGTGTGTGGTGAGTCGGACAAAGTCTTGGAGAGACAGCATCAAACAAATCTTCTCTGAATCTATGGATATCGCTCACATGCTTTCCAACTCTTCTCGTTGGCTCTAGGTCGTGGGTCTGGCTTGGCTGCTTGCTCTGGCCTTGTTGATCTCCCTCACCTCTGGCACACGGGATCGCCAGTCCCCGTCCCTACACTTTGCTGCGTGGCTGGGCCAGATCGGGACCGGGTGTGGGATGGCCGATGCCCGCCTTGAACGGCACGCAAATCCCTCCCGCAAACCGCACACGTCTTCTTCTCTGTGGTCTTTCGCTTCTGTTCAACCCTGCTCTCCTCCCTCGGTCTGGGTCCTGGACTCCTGGTTCTAGGTCCGGGTCCCTCCGTCATTGCATGTCTGCGACTTGCTACCATTGTCTGCGTCGCTCGCCCGCGTCTGTGCCTCCATGTACTCCGTACCGTACCCATTCTTCATGTCTCGTGGGGCATCCCAAGTCCGGGGGAGGGCTAGACTGACAAACAGCTGGGTTTCGAACCTGAGCGCCCCAGACAAGCAAGCCAAAACAAGCCCAGTTCCCCAAAGCAAAGAACAGACATCCCGGCTGCGGGCTGATGGCCGCTTTGGGCTGCTGCTGGCTTGTCCTGGCTGCTTTGACGGGGCTGCTTTTGGCCCTGGAACCCCGGTTGTGGCAGTGGCGGGATCCGACCGACTGGACTCTGTTTCTCTTCTGACCCCCTGGAGGCGTAGAGTGCGCAACGGGGACGGCGCCTGGAAGGCGTTCCTGGTCGCCCAAGATGAGAAGCAGACGATGCTTGTCATGATGATGGTCGCCGCCGTCGCCAGAAATGTGGTTAATAAAATGAACGAGTGACTGAATTGGAAGTGTGTCTGCTACCTGTATGAGTGGGTGTATACAACGTGGCAGGTGAACACTTTCTGCCTTAAGCGCAGTCACTTTTTGCAGGGCTGCTACCAGGTGCACACAGGCCCTTGGAAAGTGCCAAGAAGAGAGTTGAGAGGCATGCCCACCCTAGTAGGACCCTGATTCTGTCCTTTGCAACAGCGGAGCTGAGAAAGGTCATCATCCATAGACACGGCGCATCGCCGACTCTTGCGAGACTATCACGGATGGATCTAAGAGATGGGTATTGTGTAAGCTCACGGAGATGGTACCAAGATGGCAATGACCAGGTCCAAGCCCAAAGTCCCAGTGCCTAGGTAGAGGCCAGAGCCTAGAACCTCTTCTTTCTCGTTAGGGCTCGACGGTTGCAACACCAGGGCCTCAGCGCGACGGGGGCGCAGTTCTCTACGTAGTAGTCCACCAGGGGGGATGGATATACAGCTACCTAAAGGGTTTCGTGTGAGATTCCATCATTGGTCCTCGTACGGCTTGTCTTGTCTGGGAATCTCCATCAAAGAACCCACGAGAACGACATGGAGCCAAGCCGGGCAGCCTCAATGGCGACCTCAGCGGCATATCAAAGACAGCAGAGATCGTATGTATCAGCAAGTAGCCAAAGAGACGGGCGTATTAGGGGAGGGAGAGGGAGAGGGAGAGAGACTTCGCTCTGGTCTTCCTTTGGTAAACAGGGGAGAAGCAAGCGAATGAGCCTCAAAAGCCACAGATTCAACCTCTCCCCTGCCAAGATTCTCGAATGGCATTCAACTGGCCCAACAGATACCTCGTAGAGAGACATGGACTGCCACTAATAGCATGGCCAAGATGACGGCTCCATGGCGAATTTCTTGTACATACTCCTGCGCAAAAATACAGATTTCGTGGGCGGCGTTGCGTTTCCCAGATGCTCACTATCTCGCCCATCTGTCTAGAACACAGAGCGCCTCCACTCTTCTTCTCCCGGACCGGCGCCAATCACTCAGCTTCAGGGTACCTCCATGTTGCGCTCCCGCTCTCACGGTACGCGTTGCAGTGCAGGCTTGGGACAAGAGCTTTTTCTTCTTCTTTTTTCACCCTCTGCTACCGAGTTCGATGAGAAGCTGAGAACATAAATTCAGGAGCACCGCTTCCCCGACTGCAAGTTCAAGGAATTCGGGCAAGGCTACTCAAGGCAAAGGAAAGACCAGTGAGGGGAATAGCAATTTCGATATTAAGGCGAAAACTATCCGTGCAATGCTCGTATGTGAGACGGCCCAGAAATATCCCGTGCTATGCAGTGCGATGCGATCCCCCTGCCCTTATTATCCAGGCCCCATGTGTATTGCCTCAATACCCATGCTGTGCTGCGACCCATAATTACAAGGTACGTAACGCTCCGCTTGTGCCTTTTCACAAATGACAGCAATGTGATGGGAATTCGATGGACCCCTTGCGCATTCCCCAGATTTGGTTGATCTCTTGAAATGTGAAATGAGGATTCAGGACTGGTCTGGCTGATATCCAGGATGATAGTAAGCAGTAAATAAGCGGCTTCCGCCGTGGAATCGCGCGGCGTCCATGTTGAATGGCCTGCGCTCAGGACAGGACGAGAAATACCCAGCAACAGGCCTTAGATTTCGTATCCTGTCATAGCTGTCCCCTCGGCTTTCCGAGTAAACCATCAGTGAACAGCATCAAGTCGGCTCTCTCAACTCACTTACCCCTGTCCACCCACCGGATCGATGGCCCTGTCCCGAGTCTTCCTAGACCCCTGTCTTCATCAGACTAGGCCCGAGCTTTGAGTGCTGCAATATGCACACCCCTTCCCCTGGTCCCCAACAGGGGGCGTGGTAGGCTGACCGGGGGAGGATCCCTAGTCTTTGGGGGCCCATCGTGGATCCCGAAGCAACACCTTGTCCCTCGCTCTTGCTGAGCCCTTCCGCCGCCATCGACGGATAGGCTCAGCTATGCTAACCAAACTCTTGGGAACTCATCAAGAACGAGGCGCTCGACTCCCGCCAGCGACCACGCAGGTTATCGGTCATAAACTTTCGCGACTGCAGGCCCTCCCCCGCCCTCCGTCCCTTTCTGGCCTTTGGTCCTGCGGCGCTGCCACCCTCACCTCTCTTCCGTCCGCACGATCAAGCCCATCGGGTAAGGCGGCCAAGCCAATCGACGTCTGATCAATGGGTGAACCAACTGGCTGGAATGGAGGTGGCCTGGAATGAAGGCTGGCTTGGATATTGGTCGAGTTTTGGGCTCAGCGATAAGATGTCCCCGCTTTATTTTTTATGTTTTGTATATACATAGGTACGCATCATTCAACTGTTTGAACGAGCCCCTTTCCTCAGTGCACGACGAGATAGGTCTTGTAGTGATAGACGATCAAGCACATAATAAACGTGCAAGATGGTGCGACTTTTGCACTCCTCTTGTTCCTGGGTTAGCCCGACCGTCAGCTCCTGGTACCTGCTCCTATTCAAGAATCGTCTTGCGAAGCCCGGCCTTTGATGAGCTGTGTTGTTTCTTTTTGTCGTCAACTCTCAAGCACCGGCGTGTTTTGCATTTTCGTCGAGCGATCCTCACTCCGCATGGCAAAATGGCGATCATACCCTGATATGATTGAGGGCTTGTGTAACAACACCGGTCATCATCTCCTCACGCTCTTCGCCGGTCCAAGCAAAAAGCAAAAATCCTACAATCCGGGACTCCTCAGCTCCGCTGCATGACTTTATTCGTCCTCTATGGTATTGGGAAAACGTGCCTGTTGCGTATTAGACCTTGTATCAGATCTGCCTTCTTGTCTTTGGCTAACACATTGGTTAACGCAAGGATTCTTGGCCATCGTCGAAAGATTAGTTTGTTTGCAGGGAAGCAGTTAGTTGTCTGCAATGCATTAAGCTAGGATGGAAGAAGGTTAGTCAACTATTCTCTCGCGTCTGCCCGCCTGTCGATGTGACTTACTTGCTTTTGGGGCCAATGGATGTTTTGGACTCCGCCCTCGTTATTGAATTATTTCAAGACCCAAACACAGCGCCCCAACGACGAGGCTTCACCGAGTAGCACATTGTGAGCACTGTGAAGTCATCGCCTGGCTGTTTTGAGCAAGGCACCTATCTAGATCAAGACACTCACTCGCATTGGTACAGCACGGCCGTCGCGACAGGGGCCCCCCGGGGCACGACGTTTAGAGAGGGGTGAGCCATGGGCACGAGGATGGAGAAGCCCAACTGCCCCATCAGCAAGCCGGCAAGCCTGAAAGCAAGCCAATATGTCAGCCATTGAGCCCGTCACAACGGTCTGCCAGAGAATGGGAATAGAACTGAACCGAACAAGCCTTCAAAGCTGTTGAGGAGTCTTTCTCAGAGATACATCTTTATCCCGATTCCCACACTCATAGGAATAGGGCAGGGAGGGTACAAGCAGGAAAAAAACTGACCAAGAGCCTTCCCGTCGTCAATGTTTTCTCCAGCCACCGTTCCATCGACAATGACTCCTGACGGGAGTGGCCAGAGAAATACAGTACGTACTAACGTTAACTCTCACCTGAACTGAACTGAACCGAAATGCATGGGAAACTCCGCGAGAGTGACCCTCCAACCCTGGTCCGTGCAAACCAATTACTAGGTTCCAGTCAACCAACAAGCAAAGCTCGTCCATTCAGAGGTGCGACTATGCGAACATAGTTCAGTCCTTTCGGTTCCCCGCCGAGCTCATTGACGCCGAACTTTGCTATCTCCTTGCGATCTCCGACTCGCCGCTCGTCTTAGGGTTTGCATTGGCCTAGTGCCAATTCATTGACGCCGAACTATATCGCGCGTAGAACCTGGTCCAGACTCAGCTGAGGAGCATGGACCAGGAAGCGACAGATGAAATGGCTCACGATACCTGTCTTATCCTGGTATCTACGGACAGGGGGGCTTTCGATGATGGGCGCTGGGACCAACAGCCTGCATCACCAATATCGGAGCCATTCGCTTGGGGGGGTGCATCTGGGCCACCATGTGCCATGAATGCGTTCCACAGATCACATTGCGTCCGATGCATTCATCCCATCCTTTTCATCGTGGGTGTTGCGGTGCAAAATTTAGACCACATGCCCGGGTCGTCGAATGGGCAATGAGGAAGTTGATTTTTTCTCCTGCGCTGGTGTCAGGAAGTTTTGTGATCCCGTTACACGGGAGGTGTGGCAGCACGTCCCGAGCAGAGCGCAACATCCAGAGACAATTCTCAGCGAGTTGCAGCTGTCACCCACGAATCTCTGAAATTGGATCGTGCAATCAACCGTATTGGTGAATCCTGTCATTGATAATGATTAACATGATGAGATGAACAACATATCAACAGCGCTCATCCATACTCACCAGATATCTAGGCCATGTTCATTCAAAACGTTGAGACTTGGTCACATGGCGGTACTCGTTTAACATTTCCCGATGCAGGCAAGGCGGGGGAGTCTTGTCTTGACGTGAATCTGCTCCTGATTTGCCAGCGCGGGAGATGAGGCTCTGGGACATTGGGTCCTCGGGCTGTCTGCGAATGAAAATAAAGCAGCTGTTGCGCTAGTTTGCCCCATGGCGGAACGCAATGCTTGAAGAATCGCGATGCTCAAAACTTTTCGATGTTGATTCCTCCCTAATTGTGAAGGACAGAAACACGAGCCATATTTGTATCGTTCGCTTCGCTCACGACTCAGTAGCATCGAGATGCCCAGCTAGATTGCTGGCTTTCTGTTGAACTTCTGATGGGCCCAGCACGACCTTTGGCATGGATTGAACGACTGTCCTAGGCTGGAGCGCTGGGGGGACTGTCCACGGGGTGCTGTTGCGCTGCTGAATCATTGTTTCCCAAAATTCCTGCTTCAGGCGTCTTCGATTCTTCCTTGGCTTTGGAGTGAAGGGGACCACAAACGACTCTTTCCATTCATGTCTTTGTCTGCTCCATTGTTAACCATACCTACCTATTCAACGCTATGCGTTATGATTCGAGAGGCTGGGCCTTGCACGTACCAACGTGTTGCATCGGCAACAGCCTCTGGAGTCGTCGTCCTCATTCATCCATCTGAAAATGATGGTAGCTGTCGAGTTCCATTGAGAAAAGCTCCTTTTCTAAGGTGAGAGAGCGAGTCTGCCACCATTCAAAATTCGGTATCGGGTAACCCCGTTGGAATCATCTGCCAGATTGCCGATGCCACGCTGGACTCGGTCTCCTCCTCTGAGTACCACAGGATAATGCGGGGTATGGGGCGTTGGCAGACGAGGATGATGGATCTTAAGATGCTGCTCTTCAGTGGGAGCAATGGGTCATGGTGGGTGCACCCATGATCCTTGGGTCAGGGCTCGAAAGACATGGATGTCTCCATGAATCTCAAGAATCTGAGGCACCTGCAGGCTGGGAAAACTTCATCGGTTGAGGCATGGATTCAATTGCCAGGTACTCCGTACTCCGTGCCCTTTGGTTGTTTCTCCAAGATGGACGGAGAGAAGGGGTCGGGTGGTGCCCGAGCGAAGCAGTTGCATACCTACCTACCTACCCAGGTATGGAAGCTGTGAACAACTACGTGTTGTCTTGCCATATCACAACATCAGGCTCAAGGGAAAGCTACAAATTAATTGCCTTGACTATGAGTGACCCTACGTAGTACATCCCCAATCCGCTAAGTATCAGCATCATCACCAGCAATTTCGGACTGACACTTACAGTAGCCATAGCTGACTAAGACACCATCCCCCCTAATAACCCGCACTCTTCCATAACGTTATTCATCCCCATGCTACATCTCCAACTCCATGTCCAGATGGCCGCATGGATCTCGACGGACCCCTGTCGAGAGGCTGCGGAATGCTGCCGCCACCATCAAAGCCAGGAATCCTCAGAGAGGCCCCTTTCTGGGGTCAGGCCGCCATGGCCCACGACACACCGGGTTAGCTGGAGCTCTATGACACTACTCTGTACAGTGACAATGACAGCCGAAAAGAATCGATAGCTTCGGCTCCAAACTTTGGCCTGGGCATAGGTCCTCATCATTCATCGGTATGAACGAGCAGTCTGTCCGCTCACCGACGATTCCGAACAGGAACGCCCCGCGCACGGCGTCGGGAGTTCTAATTGCCCAATCTATCGAGTACGTGCAACGGATCAACGCTTCACGAACCAATCTCGACCAAGGCAAGTTTCAATCGACAACGGAATATGTTATTCCAACCCCAACACATCTGTACTTGCCAACAACCTTAACCTCCGAGCGCTCTGCCGGTGGGACAACTAAAGTCTCCACTGACTTGGCTATGACTCTACTGGCAAATAACCCCAGAGTTGACAAGACCTGTCGCCCTGGCCCAACAATAATGAACGCATTCATGACTAACAACCGCCCCAACAGCGACGTACCCTCTTCTCCGAACGACGCCATCCATTTCTTCATGTTCAATCCATTGTGGCTATCTTGTCCCGTTGATGCGAAACGCGCTGCCATGTGCCAGAATCAGATACCCAGGAACCAGGGGCACCAGACAAGCTCATAACCGCAAGCCATCCGTGTGCCAAATTAGCCCGGTGGACCGCCAGGCCGATGGCGCCTGCCGCTGGTGGACCCCTCCCCTCCGCACCTACTGGTGCAGGCGATAAGGCTCACGTCACGCCCTGTGCAAGCTTCGTTCGTTAGCAGCTTGGCCTGAGCATCGACAAAGCGGGGATCGTGCCATAAGGCGGAGCAAAACAAAGATCGAGACCATTCGACCTAGGCCATCCCAGCCGGCCGTCTACGCCGGATCCCTCGCTCATCCCGGTAGTACGGGATGTGCTAGATCCATGTCGCACCGATGCAGAATCCTCCATTGCACTATATCCGAGGCTATCGTGGGTTTGGTCACGGCAGAGGGCTCAAAACCGCCGACTTTCTTACGCACCACACACATTTCGCGCGCGCTAGGAGTCGCCTGCCTGGAGCGATTTCAGCGTCATGCCCACAGTGTGTCTGGGGAACACGCGAAATGTGGTTAATACCGTGCCGAGACAGACTGTCGGTGGTGAATGCTAGCAGTTGACGGCGGCACGCAACGGTACGAAAGCTGAGGGCATGAAAACGCTTCCGTCAGCTCAGTCAAGTGCGTGTTGCGGCTGCTGATTGTACAAGGCCAGCGCACGGCTTCCACAACAAATGCATAGCGGGCCCTGTTAGCACAGCTTCATTGAAGAGCTGGAGTGCAACCGTCACACGACCAGGGGCGACGGAGTACGAGGTGAAAGCTCGCCGAGACAATCATGCAGCCCACATACTCGGAACCTTGACGACTGTCATTTCCTCGATGCGAGCTCGAAAACATCAATGTTTGCGGATCCTGCTACTTTGCTGGGAGATGGGCATCCTTTTGTCAAAATAGCTGCATGGGCTGGGCTACCCGACACACGATATGATGATGTGTCGCTAATAAATAAATCATTGAACGTGGGAACGCCGTTCGGCACGTGGATCTGCGTCTTGGCTGCTGAGGCTTCCGAAGAGCGCTAGTTACTGGAGCTGGGTCTCCTCAGCCCCTCATCCTCCGCGAAGTGACGGGGAGATCGTTTTTGAGACACAGGATGATTTCCGGACCCAAAGATCATACATGTACCTACCAGGGTCAAAGACTGCGAGAGATGGGTCGGCCGCCCTGCGGCCAAGAAAACTTGCTCTTAAAAGTTGCAATTGGGCATCCCTTACCAGCATGAGGCCAGTTGCGACGGTGGAGAAATCCTTCTTCAACACCAAGCGGCCGTCAAATGGCGGACGATCTGCACTGAGCATCCCTGCGCCGATCGTTCCTGGTGGCGTCTCGTCTCCAAGCCTTTTTCTAGGTTGGTCCTTTTAGGGCGCTCTGTCAAGACGTTTTATGTGCACCAGCCGCCTTCAGTATCAAACTCCCTGCATCCTGCTGTTGTGCAAGAATTTTGCAACCAGAAAGGACAGTGTCAAAGGTTTCTAAAAGCGGGTGCACGTCGTGTCATACGGGCCATCAGACGCACCGGCCAGGCTTGACGATGCACACTCCTCGGCAGGGAGACACCAAGGGTGTCTACCCACGATTGGTGTCCTAATAAGTTTGACTCCCCTGTCAATATGAGATTTGCGGACTTACTTTTTCTGGTACCATGTCTATCGCCGATAGCGTTCGGCGAGGTATCTGCGCGCGAGCCGCGCTCTGCGACTGGGCGATAATCTGAGTCGTTCTGTAGGGATATCCCATTTCACTTTCACAGGGCATCGTCATCGTTCGCGCCCGTGTGAATGCAAAGATCACCGAACCCATTAACGGTCCATGCCTTGGCCGCCAGCGACACAACACTCGTCCTGCGAAGCTGGCAGTCGGGGCACGAGCGGTGCGCCTCCAGCAAGGAAACCCTAGATCCAGGACGTCCGCGTTCCAAATACCGGGGGCCACATCTCCTAAGCCCTGGGCGTCGAGCCAACAACCATGTCCTAGGTGCGCCTTCGTGATGCGTGGATGCGAGCGCATGCTGCGGGCCCCAACGTCCAGTTAATGTGGAGCGGCTGAGGTCGTTGCTTTTTTTAACTGGGAGAATTCAAGGCCTGGAATTGACTGAGTAGGGCTGTTTTGTGCGTCCGAAGAGATTGATTTGGGCTGACTGTCTCCGCGGGTAGATGCAAACCGCGAGGGATGGTAAGGACTCAAGAGCCCCGGGCTCAACGCTGATGGCCTCATGGGCCTATCACTCTGTTACTTGACAAGGCTCCAGGATAATGTGATCAATGACAAGGTACGTGCATATGGTCCGTGGTAGCCCAGACAAGACTGAAGACTCATAGTTCACTCTGCAGCCGTCCGAGTGAGTTCACGGAAACGTTGGCCTTGGTTGTCGTTTCCGGTCGGGTCGGGTCATTATCATCGAAAGGAATGCCCGCCGGGTCCGGTCCCGGTAATGTCAGATCACCACCTCTACACTCTGTATCCGTACTTGCAAACGCATCGTCCCTGCTTGGGATAATCATCTCTACCCGAGTGCATGGAATTAGCTGAAAGGCTTGGTCGCTAGGCAAACTACGAGCATCTTGGCATTGCACTATAGGAACTGCCGCTTCTCAGATCATTAGTGCGCGGCTGTTGATTCATGATGCGGCTGTGTTGCGTCTAGCGAGCGCTTTGGATGGTGCATGGCTGTTTATAAGCTGACGGTGTCAGATGCGATATAATGCTTGTACTAACCTACAAAGGCTCTAAGAAGTGTCATTAAGTCGATCAATGGATCCAGGACTCTGTTTACGGATAATCGACAACAAGAAAGGTGGGCACTACTGCCCTGGTTCGCTCGCTTGCCCCCGTCAAGGGCAGATCTCAACATCTTTGCCAGAGTCACGATCAGGAATGATAATATGCTGATGGTCACCTCACCCTGCATAATGAATCCTTGTTCCGATCTCCACCGGACACTTTACTGTTTTGCAGCCCGCATAGGATCTTGGCCCTCGTGCTCGCGAAACACTGCCAAGAAGATTCCCCATCGGACGGTACAGCTGTGTTTTCTACAAGAAATATTCTGGCGTTTCTGTAGTAAACACAAGCGGCTATGCCGCTATCTTACCTGAAAACAAGGCAATCACTGACTGGGAGGGTGTGTGATACTATTCACAGCTTTGGCTGGATATCGGCCGACGTGTCTACAACTCCATGCCTCGATGCGCTTGACAGCCTTGCAAACAACTCCATCCAGTTGCCTTGTCCATGACCTCGCCACTCCACCTGCATACAACATACAACATACAGGGATACAGGTTGCCATTCCTCTAAACACCGTCGCGTGTCTCGTCTTAGCAAGAACTTCAAATATCATCCGATGCGTCTCGGGCGTTATTTTGCTCTCTACACATCAGGCTCATGATTATAGCACTTACAAATGCCCCCTCAGAAATGGACTATCTCCCTCAAGAAATCCACAACGAGATTGGAGCTTTCTGTGCTGATCTATCTGAGAGTTGGAGATCCGTGCCCCAGTCCGGCCCGGCCGCGAGGCGGCATACCCTGGCTACGATCTCTCGCCCATGGCAGGAAGCTATTGAGAGACAAACGTTTCTCCAGCTTCGCCTGAGAAGCACCGATCTGAATGGCTTCGAAAGAATTGTGAGAGGCTGTCGCCGCCGTTACCTCGGCATCATCTTCTACACGATTGTCCTCCCAGAGTACAATGCGGACGTCCGGGGACGGTTTGAGCGAGAACAGGACCGGCGAGCCAACGACGAGGCTTTCACCAAGGCATTGGATGATCTTTTTTGTATTCTCAAGGCATGGGATGACGAAAATACTGGAAAAGAGCATCCATATTGCATCGGACTTGAGATAGAGGCCATTTATTCGCCCTCTGATGACAGAAACCATCATACTGGGTCTCGAGTTCCGGGTCATGTCCCGAGGCTGGAGGCAGTCGAACGTGGTAACGAGGACGAAGTTCGCCATCGTGACCTCCAAGACCGCCGGTTTCAGTACTCATACCTTCGTCTACTTCGACTTGCGGAGCTTCCAACGGTTGCATCCATCGTTTCGTTCACCACGCGTGCAACAAGGAGACCTCTTGCTCCGAGGACTGCCGTCGAAATTGCAGCGAAGCTGCCCAACCTTCGCAATGGTGACTGGTTCATGAGCGATACGGAACGACGTTATCCAGAATTGCGTCGCTCCCAGCGGCATGAATTTGCCAAGGCCGTCCGGTATGCATTGCCCGGTGCTTCTGCGTTGCAGTCCCTGGAAGTATGCATGCGTCAGGAGCTGCTCTGGAACCATGCATGGCATCCAGCAGATTTGACACCCGCAGACACAGCATCTGACTCCCTTTGCGGCGCCATTCGCCAGGCTACCGGCGGCTTCAAGTCATTGACGACCCTGGCTATCTCCGGTTGCCTCGACCAGTCTCTGCTCTGGCCTGGCTCGAGTGCTCCTCTTCCAGAGCCTTTCTGGCAGAGTTTAGAACGCCTCAACCTCCAATTTGATATGACTACCCCTTTTGGAGGTTGGTATTTTAAGGCATGTACCCCCGCCGAGCATATCGACGCGCCAAATCCTGTAGGTCTAGACGCGCTGTTGCCTCCTGGCTACGGATATAGTGAGGAAGAAGACATATCAGCATCGTTGCAGTATTCAGACTCGGAGAACGAGCGACGGTCGGGTGACTCCATGTGTCTGTTCCGCTGGGTGCCGGATGAGAAGACAATCGTGCCCTTAATTGAGGCCTTTGGGCGGGCATGCATCCAGATGCCCGCTTTAAGGATCGCTTCGCTCACTACGACCTTCCAAATGCCGCTCACAGTTCACCAATACCGCAGTGTGCCCGTGCGGTCTCCCTGGGGTGTATCGTATGCTGCTCCCAACATCGAGTTCTCGCGGCAGTGGCAACTTGACCCTGGGTTCCGCGAGAACACTCATCAGAGGAGGATCTTGTGGGATGTGAAAGACTGGCTGCCCAACAGCCATCTTCGAAGAATTATGAGTGAGATTGGACGAGCCCGGTATGGGGATGAGCTGGTCGAGAAGCATGTCGATTTATGGGCAGCGGTCATGAAGCCTCGGCAGCTGTCGCGCTTCAGATGCTCGTACTGGTGAGAGCCCTTTTCGTGAAATGATGAGTTTGGAATACTCTCACGGCGTTGCTATGCTGGAACTTCGCTTATTGTTCGCTGCGATGTAAGAGTTATGCTTGACGCCGAGAATGACACTCGCCTCTCCTTTGTCGTTGTGTACGGTTATGGCTGTTGCATCCCATTTTGGTATTTCACAATCACATTTGACGTTGGGCGTTGGACGTAGCTTTCTTTCGCTTGCCATTTCAATGTCACTGCTCTGTGATAGTAAATGCTTTGCCGTGGTGTTGTAGAGGATGGCGTAATACATGTATTGCTGCCATCATCAGATATGGGCTCATTCAATACGCAGCTATCGAACACAGAACAATGTTGCCGGTTCCGATTATCCTCGTTATAATGACTTCGAGATCTATCTCGGCCCGCTCCAAGCTCAGTGCATAAGGAAATTAAGATTCCAGTGTCATTAAAACAACTCGCTCGAAAAGAACGGACAAAATGGGACCTAAATGCAGGCGACAGGATGCGCTTATCAACGGGATATTCGATGTCAATTTACACATGGTGGCGGCGTTTCCAGGGCGTGTTCGATAGAGCAAACAATATGGGGTGTTGGGCTCTCTGGCCTCGACTGTCGCATCTATCTCATGTGGGGGAGCTTACAACAGGCTCTCACTCGGCGATAGTGTAGTACCTGTGGTTTGTTAACAAGAGATCTTCCTAGGAAGATCTGAAAGGCCAATACTTCACGCTGGTGACAAAAGGAGGATGTCTGAGTTTTCCCCGGTGAAAGGGGATTTGGTCCCGAAGATTATCTTCTTGTGAGCATTGAAGCTGCTGCAGCAACTTCATAAGGTGTTTTATCTCCAAAGTTAGGATCGACCAGCTATAACATGCCCTACGGAGCCGAGGGATAGAGATGTTTGACTGGCAAACATGAATGACCCTCGGGACTTCCCCCATAGTCGTGGACAGCATGTCCTTGGTGAGGGTCCCACTGTCACGACATGATTCTGCGTTCACGGTTCATTGTGGACTCAAAGTATTGACTTGATCATAAAACACAAACTCCATTTTGTTGCAGTCGACAGTCGACAGCCTCACTATGGCGATATAGTAAGAAGTGATATCATTACCCAGGACCATGCCGCATGAAAGGAGCCTTCATAATTCAAACATACAATAGTGAAACGCTTTATTTACTTGCACAATCTCATTCGCACCTTTTCCCCTTACCTTTCATCATAGCTTAGAAGCAGGGCTTGGAGCACCAGCCTGGGTAATCTCGTTGTAGAGAAGGCTGAATGATGGTTAGCAATCTGATCGGAAAAGCATTTTGGGATGTGGTATGAGCTCACGTAGTGAGGAAGTCAGCGTAGTCCTCGCCAGTGACCTGGCCGGAGAAGTACTGGGCAGCGAGGTGGTACTTGTTGCCCTTGGGGCCGGAGGCAGCAAGCTGGTCGGCGGACTCCTTGAGGAGCTTCAGGGCATAAGCCTTGTCAACACGCTTGCCCTCGGCGGTGGTGACGCCATGCTTGACCCACTGCCAGAGCTGGCTTCGGGAGACCTCGGCGGTAGCAGCATCCTCCATGAGGTAATTGATGGGAACACAGCCAACACCCCGGATCCAGGCCTCCATGTAGCCGAGGCCGATGTTGAGGTTCTTCTTGATCCCTGCCTCGGTGATGGTGCCAGGGACGTTCATGTTGAGCAGGTCGTTCTGGCCAATGGTGACGTCCTCCCTTCGCACGAAGTGCTGGTTAGGGGTGGGCATGTGCTTGTTGAAGATCTCGGTGGCGATGCTAGCGAGAGCAGGGTGGGCAACCCAGGTGCCGTCGTGGCCAGCGCGCACCTCACGGAGCTTGTCGGCGCGGACACCCTCCATGGCCTTGTCGTTGGCGACGGGATCGTTCTTGATGGGGATCTGGGCAGCCATGCCACCCATGGCATGGACACCACGCTTGTGGCAGGTCTGGATGAGGAGCTTGACGTAGGCATCCATGAAGGGAACAGTCATGGTGACAGCGGATCGGTCAGGGAGCACAAAATTGGCGTTGTTGCGGAACTTCTTGATGACGCTGAAGATGTAGTCCCATCGACCGCAGTTGAGACCGGAGCTGTGGTCACGAAGCTCGTAGATGATCTCGTCCATCTCAAAGGCAGCAAGGATGGTTTCAATCAGGACGGTGCCTCGAATGGTACCTCGGGGCATGCCGATGTAGTCCTGGCCAAGGTTGAAGGCATCGTTCCAGAGACGGGCCTCGAGGTGGCTCTCCATCTTTGGGAGATAGAAGTAAGGACCAAAGCCTTGGCGCTGGGTCTCGAAAGCATTGTGAAAGAAGTAGAGGCCAAAGTCAAACAGAGAACCAGAGATGGGCTCGCCATCAACGGTGACATGCTTCTCCTCAAGGTGCCAGCCGCGAGGACGGACGATCAGGGTAGGAAGCTTGCGGTCGGTGCGAAGCTTGTACTCCTTGGGGCCCTGCTTGAAATCAACCTGGCGACGGTTGGCATCGTAGAGGTTGACCTGGCCATTGATCATATTGTCCCAGGTGGGGGCGCTGGAGTCTGTAGTACGAGGAGACCGTGTTAGTGATTGCTTGCCGATTTGCATGTGATGTCATTTTCCCCAGCTCAAGATGGTTGGCTTCGGATATCAATTCCCGAGAATTGCAACCTCGGCATGAGCAGAAACCATAATGGCAAGCTTGGCAACCAATTGAACCACCACAAAAACACGACGGAGAAGAACTCACCCTCAAAGTCGGCCATGTAAGTGTAGACGTTGGCGTTCAGGGCATTGACCACCATCTTGCGGTCGGTGGGGCCGGTGATCTCGACCCGCCGGTCGACCAGGCCGGGAGCCGGGGTCGCACCCTTCCATGTGGGGTTCTCGCGGATGTGCTTGGTCTCAGGGAGGAAGTCGGGCAGGACACCCCGGTCAAGCTCGGCCTGGCGGACCTTGCGGCGCTCGAGGAGGTTCTTGCGTCGGCCGTTGAAGGAGCGGTGCAAGAGAGCGAGAAAGGCGAGGGCTTCGGGGGTCAGGATCTTGCGGTGGACATCGTCGACCTTGCCAAGGACGGAGACGCCCTGGAGGATGGAATCGGTAGAAGCCATTGCGAGTGCAGAGAGATGTGTAGCGGCCTGGTGGATGAGAATGTGATGTGAGGAGGAGGAGGAGGGGTGAAAGCTTGATGTATGTATACTTTCACGTGTCGACGATGGAGATATGACGCGGGCTCCGGCTAAGAAATGCCAATGAGAGAATTCCCTGTCGGTAATCGGGCAAATTCCGTCTATACGAGACGAAATGCAATCGTTTGTCGAAGTTCCGAGATATACTGGAAGCTTAGCTAGATGAGGATGATGAGCGGCCACGTAGGTGGTGAAGATGGAGGAGAGATGGAGGAAGAAAACAAGGAATTGCGACGACTGGCATTATCGGGGCCGGACTATTATATAGAACTCTGAACTGAAGCAGCTGATGCGCCGCACATCAAATTCCTAAAGGCGTAATAATAGACCTCGGACTACGACCGAGAAGGCCGTCCCGAGGCACGGGCACTCGTCGGGCCTGGGGAAGCAAAACCAGGAAGATCGAATCCAACCCCGAAAACGGTTCCCCACGACGGCGAGCACGGCTTCGGGAGTGTGGGGAACCAGCGGGCCATGCAAGGCCAGGGTCTAGGCAGCAAGGTACGTGCTGCATCCGTACATTGGTGTCCGATAACGAGACGTCTATGCATCAATGTACAGTTTACCTACCTGTGTTCTCTGTAGAAATCAATGGACGAGCCGCTAATAGAGTGTCTTGACAAGCGGCTCACCAGCCTCCCTGGTATTATCTCTTTCCTCGAGGTTTCCCTGTAGGATTTTATCTACTGTGCTGGTTTGTTCAAGGATCCAATGACCAAAAGTACAGCAATGGCTCACAGCCGTTGTCCGTGCCACCCTCGGTAGGCGTCGGCCTCGCTCGGGCGGATGGAGGAACTCTCACAGATCGAAGCCCAAGAAGAGAGGGTCTGACGCTAAATGATTCATCAAGGTGAGCAAAGATGATGCGGAGAACAACCCGAGTGACGGAGGTTGAGCGAGGTTGCGGAGATGTGGGCAATTTCCATGTGGATTTTAGTGGATGGAGCGGAAGGTTAATAGGTAGGTAGGTAGCCGCTGCAGGTGTCTGCTGTGCTGCTGTGCTGCCGCTGCTGCTGTAAACTTACAAAGCCAAAAACAGTACCTCTGGGCGGATCTTGAGCACCCAATTTTACAGCAAATACGTCCCTTCATCTGGTATCTACTTGCTCATATCTATGTATACTTTGGGGTAATTATCTACCCCCCCAAACCAACGAGGTGTTATTCCCCCAGTTTGGGATGGGTGCTGGGGAGAGCTGGTTTAGCCAGATAAAACTCGGACGAAGACCGAGAGACCGTGGTGACTGATCCATTTACTTTCCGCCGTTTCCATTGACTTTTAGATCTTGGTCCCTGACCTCGGCTCATGTTACGTATTCAATTTTTTTGGTTCAATGGATGTCTCCTTATCGGCGGCTTTGGCTAGCCATCCATTGTTGACGAGCCGTTCTGTATTTCGGGCTCCTGCTCCGAACCATTCCCGGCCTCTCTCACTTCTCATTCCACCTTTCAAATCCAAATTCGACTCCTTGAGGGTTCAATGCTCATCTTGATTTCAAGTAAACGAAAAAGAGGATCGCTCAAGTCACCTAACCAAGGACTCAGTTGGTTACAACAATTTACCGTCGTCGCAAAGCGGGGCCTTGGAGATTGATATTTGTACTACGTCAGATCTCGGTGAGGGTACGTACCTCCGGTATTTCAGTCCCGCTTTCCGGGAGGCTCTGACCATCCGATCTGCCGACCTACTAGCAGCCGAGGCAAGTTCAATTGCCACCATCTTCTTCGGACAGCCCCTCCGAAGCCAGCGGCGAGCCTCCGAAGACATCTTCTTGCTATCGCCGCCTCGGATCCGGGTCGCAACGACTGGAATCTCCTTTCCTATCCGCCCCTGACTTACCCGGGCGCATCCAGCCACGATATTTGCCCCTGCATGGTAAGTGAAATCTCACGAGAAGGTAGACCTATTGGGCTAAGAAGTTTTAAAAATGGACGAATGTAAGGGAAGACTCAACAAGCCGAACGTAACATAAAAGCCTAAATGGATGGATCATGGTTATTGGTATTAAAGCCAAGATCCGTCTCGGGTCCTTTCGTTGTGTTGCCTACATGGCCTCGTGGTGGCGGAGAGCCTCAATTTGGTGGGTTGGGATTTGAAATGTAAACACTCGACTTTAGGAACGGCTCGGATTTACTACAGGGTATCTATGAGCGGAAATCTATGCACTCTGAAATTAGCACACGGGGTGTTAAGAGCGAAAATGATATGTTCAAGTATGGAAATATGAACTTGTATCAAGCCGGCAAGCGTCTATCAAGTGGCAACCCTTGAAATTCTTCCAATGCAAAAAACCCTTGTCCCATAATTACCTGGACGAATAGGAAAATATCAGTTAAGGCACAGGCCTACAGAAACAAGCGTCGATGTGGATAGTTTATCAGATATCTAAATTGATCAAACCAGTCCAAGCCAACCTGCCGGCCGTCCGTGTGGTACCAATCCAGGTACAATCGCACGCATTCATTGCCTTGCTGCGAGCAGCGGCAACTCGTACTCACTCTATTCCAGTGTCAGGTTGTGGGTCGTGAGAAGTATTCCACTTGACCTTCTGCCTCCCGAGGCATTTGTTGACCAAGATATCCTCAGGAAGACATTAAAGATGAGTTGATAGTAATATGCAGTTACGAGCCTGTTTTTTGCACTCTTGATAAGGGGAATACCTAAGATTCTCATCAACGGAACGCCTCAAGAAGGCGTCCCAAGCATGAGCAATTTAAGCGCATCTCTGACAGCCTGCGGTCCAGGCAATAGGAGGCCGACTCAGTTCTGGGGTCTACCTGAATGGAAAGTTGAGGCGGTAGTTGATCTTTCGAACTCGAGCCAATAAACCGTACCGAGAAATCAGACACAGTATTTATTCAACAGCTAGCAGCTCTGTCACTTGGTAAACTGGAATGCCAAGTGTTGTTCATCCCACAAAGCAGGCGGCTCGGGATCCACTGATGGCTCCTGAGTGCAATCTCAGATCCTGCCTCTGGAGATCGTATTACTCTAGCTCCACTTGACGATTTTTACATTTAGCCGCGATATTAACGTCCTCGAGGCGGGTGTCCAAGAAGAATGTCAGGGGAAGACAGGCAATGTACCAACTTTCCATCAAGTGATCATGGAGTTTCCAACACCTCCAACTCTGAAGGCTGGACGCTCACCGGCACAAATCATCGAGAGGAGGCAATGTTAACTGTGTGTGACGGATTGAACAACTACCTGCCCAATTTTCAAAAGAATCAAGGACGAGAAACTAGGGAGGAGCGAGTGAGCGAAAGAAATAAATGTTCTCTCAAGCCCGAAGCACTCCGCTCCTCCTAACCTTTTCAAGCACTATTCGCCCACCCAAGTTGATGTTGGAAAACATGCCCTTCCACTCCAACCCTCAAAGCAGAACCCAAACCGAAAAGCAATGGTCTCATACATCCAACTCCTAACAGCACCCTGTACATGATTCCTTAGTGAATACAATCATCTAACAAACAGCACTGGCATCTTAATGCCGGTGAGTTGAAACACTTTCTTCTCTTCTCTGCGCAGCTCAATGCCAACAAAAGCACCTGTGGATTTAGCTCGCACGGTCCCAGCTTCACGAATTGAGCGTCTTGATCATCATCTTCTGCTTGCTCTTGTCGGCTACGAGCAAGCCTCGCGTGTCAAAGATCAGACCCATCGTGTCAACCACCCTCTGGAAGCTGCTGGCGGCTCCTCGCTCCTGTGTGAATCGGATGATGCTGAGCGGTTGCTTCTTACCGTGCTCGATCACCGTCATTACCTCGGCTGCAAAAGACACTTCCTTCAGGTTCAGATCTGTATTGATCATGTTAGCCCTCCACGTCCTCAATAGCGTTGTCCATGGCACATACAGTTCTTAGCCGCGACCCGAGCAAAGACAATGTTCCGTTGTTTGTCCACTTGGATACCCCGAATGCCGTACTTGCGCCACTCCCTCAGAAGAATGGTAACCTCCTGTCGTGCTCGTCTTCTCGAGATAGCCATGCATAGGTGGCTTGTTGCTGGCTTGACTCGGAACAGGCGTGCCAGCCAACTCTGCTTTACCTCGATGTTGCGCACCGGCCCCGAGCCGGACTCGTGCCAGTTGGATTGCGGCACCTTCTCATGGGTATTCGTGTTGCCCACGGCACGTACATCAATAGAGGATTGCTCCTTGTCATCGGGTCCTTTTACCAAGGTTAGATCATCGGTCACCTGCTGGGTTGGTGACTTGAGACACTACTTACTAGCAATTGACATGATCGAGTCTCTTTGTTTGTTGCTCTTCCAGAACGTAAAGCTGAACGTCTTCTTCTTCGTAGGAGCTCCTGTAGAGGCTGAATCGCTTCGTTTGCCGTCGCTAGAAGTCGAGTACGAGTTGCAATCCTGCCATTCAACCGACTGTCGGCCGGGATCTGACTCGACCTTGGAAGATCGCTTGAACCAAGACGACTTCTTCTTCTTCATCGACACTTGAGCATCGTGCGAAGAACGCTCTAGCAGCGGTGTTGTTAGTGGGGTTTCGCCTTCCACGCTACGTTGCGCAGTGGTCTCTACGTTGCGAAATTGGGTGGGAGGTAGCGATTGCATTTTTCCACCCTCAGTGAACTTCTTCCGTACGTTGAGTGGCTCAGGAATTTTAACGGGGCTCTCGTTACTTGGAGAGTGTACGACGCGGATGCTGTTCTCGACTCGGCTCAGGTATTCGATGCCGCGATTCTTATCGCCTCTCTTCCTTGTTGGGGTATGGGGAGGCGCTGACACGATACGCGCCTTGTCGCTAGATATACCGGCCTCGTTGATTGATGGAAGAGCAGTGGCCTTTTTGTGCCTTTGTGTGTAAGCTGGTGCTGAAACAACCCGTCGCTCCGCATGCCTAGTGACCACGACCGGCTGGGCCACCTTAACTTGCTCTGCGCGCAGCTCTTCAAAGTGGGATTCTCCTGTCGTTGGACGAGATCCATCATATTCTTCCATTGGAGCGGGCAAGGGCGGGAGGGGTCGGCTGCTGAAAGACTTGCTCGGTTCGTCAACCTCAGGGGCTGGGTTGCCAGGGGTGAAAGAGAGACATGTCGACTCGTACTGGGTCCGGTCTGGTTCGGTGAGCGAACCAGCGATGGAGTCCTCTTCAATCAGTGAACTCTTGAAAGCCTCGTCACAGTCCTTGGCAATGTTGCTACTGAAATGTCGTAGTTCTTCCTTGAAGATCTCCGAAGCATATCTCGATCCAAGCGCTGGCTGCAGAGCCGGGTTAGAAGCGGACAGAGTGTCAACTTGGGGCTTCGACTTGTGTGTTGGTTTACGTAACATCCCACTCGGCAGGCTTGGAACATCTGGGGTTTGTGATCGGACCATCTCAAGCTGATAAGTTGATCCTTGCTCCGTAACGTAGGGCGGCGTAGAGCCGCTCCTGTTTCGGTTGGTAGAGGTGGACCGTTTTCGAACATGTGTAAAATCGACTCCTCGCTTGTGACGCAGACTGCGTGAATGAGGCGTTCCCTGTCGGCTGCTGTGAAGGGATGAGAGGGAACCTCGAGAAGACTGAAGACGTCCTGTCGTAGAATTCCGAGCCGAGGTCATGCGTCCCCGACGCGCAACCGATCCGCTTCGAAGCCTTGTAGGCTGGCCCGTGTAGGAATCACTTGCTGTCTGAGAGTGGTGGTGAATGTTGACCCTTGACTGGCTCGCTTGGGAATCGCGAGAGTGCAGCGTGCGGCCGTCCTGACGTGGTTCGTAGCTGGCTCCCAGATCCGGTTCGGCAGCATTAGATATCACGGTGAACCGTGATATGGAACGTCCGTGACCGTTGCCTCGCGACTGAGCAAATTCGCATGTTGATACACGCTTCTTCCAAACTCCGGGCTTCATGTGGTGGTAGTCGCTCATCGAGTGAGCCAGCTCAGGCTTGAAGTCTTCGAGCTGTTTCTCCCGGTAATGGTATAGCAACCAGTAGAAAGCCTTTTGATCGTTGGGTCTAGAAAGGTTAGCCGTTGAAGGTCGGAAGCAAAGCTGAAAGTTAAACACTTACTCGTCGCATGTGAGCTTGAGCTTCAAGTCGTTCTCGCTGAACATGTGCCACATGGATCGCAACTGGCGGAGCAATTGAGAGTCTACATCTTTTACTGGGACTGGAGTGTATTGGAACCCTCTCCGCGTATCAGGGGGTTGCCCATTGAGGTCGCCGAGGTTGTCAAGATAGGCATACTTCTGAACTAAAGGATGGCGCCAAATCTCTTTGAGGGTAATGCGCCGGTCGGGGTTGACCTGCAGCATGCGCCTGATGAGATCCTCTGCCTCAGGGCTCAAGAAGTTGGGCATCTCGTATTGCCCCTTTTTTGTCCTGGCCATCATCACGCGGAGATCAGGATCATCAAAGGGAAGAGTGGCGGAGAGCATGGCATAGAGAATGACACCCATGCTCCAAATGTCTGCTCTGTCGCCCCGATACTGTCTGTTCTTGAGGAGCTCGGGTGCAGCGTAGTGAGGGCTGCCGCAAGCTGTGGCAAGCTGATGAGTATCGGTTTGATGAAGGGCAGCCATGCCAAAATCAGCAATCTTGATCTGGAGGTCGGCACTGATCAAAATGTTCTCGGGCTTGAGGTCTCGGTGGCAGATATTGAATGAGTGACAATACGAGATGGCACTGATCATTTGCCGGAAGAAGTACACGGAAACCTCTTCGCTCAGTCGCCCCTTCATGTTGATGAATGTGAACAAGTCTCCCTGGTCGATGTACTCGAGAATCAGGTAGCTGGTATTGTCAGTATCGGTTGAAACAGGGGCCTCATTGAGGGCACTTACACCTCTGAGCGATTTTCCCAAATGTCGTACAGCTTCATGATGTTTGGATGCTCAATGAGCTTGAGAATGGCTACCTCTCGCTCAATAGCCATGGGAACCCGCATCTCGCCATCGATTTGATCGGGGAGGCTGTTGTCCCACTTGCTAAGGGCGGCCAAACTGCTGTCCTGTACAAGATAAGCCATGCGCCTGTTGACGATCTTAACAGCGGCTAGCTGGTGGGTAACGGTGTGACGGCAAAGTCGTACACGCGCAGACGACCCTTTGCCCAGTGTCTTGCCCAATTGCCACGGGCCAATATGCGTCTTGTAGTTCTTCTTGCTGCGGCCGCTGCCAGAGGAATCGTAAGACGCCGCGGAAAGTCGTCGCTGATCATCCATCTCCTGAGGAGGCCTTAGAGCAGCTGGAGCACGTGCTGTTGGACCAGTAGGTTGGGGCTGTGCGGAAGGGGGGCGACCAGAAAAATACGCGGCGGGATACCCATAGCTCGCGCGTGGAGCGTTGTTGACATCTGGTGCAAGCGATTGATCGTAGCGTGATTTGTAACGGTGGCTGTCTTGGGCAGGATAAGTTGAGTTGATTCGATTCGAAGCCTCGGAGAGTGGTGAGCGTAGAGCAGAAACCATCGTGTAGGCTATTGTGATCGCCGTGGCTGGCCGGTAGATCAGCACATAATATTTGCGAATGCTTCAATTTTGAGTTTTGATCCGAGGGCGATGAGGAACAAAAAAGGACGCGTGCACGTCGAAATTGTGAGGACTGTGGTGAAGGTTGAAGAAGGCTAAAGGTCGAAGGCCAATGTCGAGCAGAGGAACAAATGGACGCGATAAGTCGAGGAGGAAGAGGGGCGGCAGAAGAGAATGCGAGGGACGAAGGCGCTGTGTGAGATGGAGTTGCTAAGGAACCCAATCCACGCGGCCGCCGGAGAAAGCGAGAGAGGAGAACAAAAGGCAAAGTCGTGCTGGGGTGATGTGATGGGGATCCTTGGACACGGAATGCAATGTTACAGTGGCGGATATGTTTGGCGAGGCTGGGTGCAAAGGGAGGAAAAGCTGGAATATGATACTGGTATCTGGCTGGCATTTGACTGGCATCTGCCACCCGCGTGCACCTGCCAATCTGCCAGCGACAAACGGTGCCCAGTCTTGATCTGGTGGAGAAAAATTGGCCGACGACAGCTGGCAAAAGCTGAGATGGAGGGGTTCTTCTTGCGTCGAGGCATCGTGATGCATTCCAGCTTCTCATGCGATGGCCAATGGTAAGACTCATCGAATGCCGTTGTAGGCCTCCAGCAGGTAGGGAGACGGTGAAAATACACAATACATGGGCTTGGTAAAGTGCTATGTCGACGGAAGGCTTGCTTTGACTTCCCCGTCCCGAATAATGACGGCCGATGACTTGAGTCCAGTTGAAGCTGAAGATAGCTGCACTACTTGAAGAACAGATGAGGCAGATTAACCATGTCCGCCGGCCCCTCACCACTATCCTTGTAGAGGGAATCAGACCAAGAATTCATGAATAGCATTTGTGTTTTAACAAAGCGAAAAATGAATAGACGTTCTCTTCGGCTCTACTCGGTAGACCGAAAAGAATAACATTGCTCAAGACTCTTGGTAGTGTATGAGTCGGTGATTGTGTGAACGGTAGAGGTGTTCTGTGTTGAAACTTCAACCACAGCCTTTCTTGAACGTAGAGAACAAAGAAGACAGTTCTGTGCCAAAGACTACCACTTAGGTAAATCTTTTCTCGGGAGTACCAAGAAATTGGGTGATGAGATCACCCCGGCAGGAACTGGAATTTCAAGGGATGAAGTTGTCTCACCTTTTTGAAGGGTTTGACTTGGTGTTGATGAATGACTAAGCTGTCAGTGAGCCACGGGAACCCATACGTGCAC
>JABCKW010000510.1:0-51607 GCA_014824385.1 Fusarium cyanostomum
GGCTAGAGAGTGACGAAAAGAGCGAAAAAAGAGCAAAAGGAAAAGAGAAGGAAAGAGAGCGACGCACAACAAAAGAATGAAAGAGAGGGACCGGACGGAAGAATAGGCCGTGAGACGAGATCCTCGTGACGAAGATTTGCGACCCTTTCTTGATGGCGTGTGGGGGGGAGGAAGAGAGAAGAGGTCGGGGGTTTGGGGGATGCGAGCTGTATTTATTCAGAGTCATTCACTGTCACAGTCACTCACTGTCACTCACTGTCACTCCCCAGCCATTCACAATTCGCAGATGGCGTCTAACATCGCGGGGTACAAGGATGAAGATCAGGCAGCCCACTGCAACCACGTCAGTCTTTATCTTAGGTACGGAAGAGTTTCTGATAGGCCCAGGTGTGTTATTTTCAGAGCCTGGCTGGCATATTCAAGCCCAAATCTTTAGGTGTCTGTTACTGAAATTACCGAGTCCAGGCAGCGTACAATATGCGCCCGCAATGCCTCACTTCCCTGTGCTAACCTCAAATATCTCGACCGATCCATGCCCAACAAAGCCAACTCACCGTCTTCTCCGGCATTTCATCCCAGTCGTCTCTTGCACCGCCTCATCTCAAACATGTCTTGTCACGTCGCATCTCCAATCAAGTTGGGCTCTACTCTTGCCACTCTCCGGCCTCTTCCAATGTAACAGTGCAACAACACTCAGAAAGCGCCCGCCCTGTTGCGTCACCAAATCACCAGCTGGATACCCAATGGCCAGGCTCCGTGAAGGCACTACCAAGCCATTTCATCCGTGCAAACCAAGTCCTGATTTCTGATTGGTGAGGTTTCCAATTCCAGTCCGATCGACTTGCGCCCGAGATGGTGTCGACGAGTCCCTGTCGCACGCCGCTTCACGCCACCACAATCTTCCAGCTGCATAATGCACGGTTCACAAGACAGCTACAAAGGCGCCGAAGGCTCGGTTACATATCAAAGCCGTTGTTTCGAGTTTGAGTCACCCAAGCGCAGGTACCTCGGTCGAATCTTTAGTTCGGATGAGGTGAAGCAAAGTTCTGGGGTGCAGTAATCACTTCAACTACTTCGCGGGAATCAAGTCAATTCTAAGGGACGGAAAGGAGATCTAAATTGCGTGCTTCTAGCAACCAAGCTCAGATTGAGCGTGTTAGGGTAAGTCAATCTGTTTGCGCCAACGTGCCTCCAACCATCAAGAGTTCCAGCCCTTTCGAGTTCGTGCTTGTGTCAACAGCTCATCTTATCACCATGACCATTCTCGCCCGAGACCATCTCTTACTTGCCAGCATGCATGAACGTATCAAGAGTCGAGCGCCTCCTGCGCCGCAGCGATGGCGCGGGCCTCGGACGCAGATCGCGTCACACTTTCTCGAACACCGACGAGGCCTTGCATCAGTACGTACACTGTCCAGATGGTCAGCTTGAAGACATCATCGCTTCACTGAAGCCACTCACTGATTGGAGCCAGAAACACAAACCCGATGGAGTAGAGTGTCACTGCTTCGCTCGAACCAACTTCGTTCTCGTCGAGCCAGAAGAACGGGTAATAGTCGGTGACGAGATGTCCAAAGGCAGCCCATCCCAGGTAGGCGATCGCAGAGAGCAAGAGGCCAAAGAGATGTATTCCGATTGCCTACATGATTGTCAGCAGTGACACCTGTTAAGTTAAAATGGAACTCGTACATATGGGCGTCGGATGCTGTTGAGCCAGAAAACCTCAATCACCATGACGGCCGAGGCCAACGCGTACAGGGCTAAGATGACAAAGGCGCGGAACCATCCTTCGTCAAAGATGTCGTCAACTGCGCCATGGTCAGTGTTTGCGAAACAAAATGGGAAGAGGTCTCGCAGTGTTACATACATGGCGCTTCTGGAGCGACCATTCTCCTGCCAGCCCAGATTGAAGTACCATTGGGTGGAGCATCGGGTGGCTGAGGTTCACCACTCCCATCGTTGTTGTCATGCTGCCGGGTGATGAAAAAGTAGATGACTGAGTTCATGAAGGCAAAGACGACGGTCAAAGTGTAGAACATTGTGAAGTAGAACTGCTTCCGAAGGTTGGCCATGTGCCTGGGGAGCGACATGGTTCTGATGAGCCAGCCTTCAAAGCCATCCATGTAGCGGTCGTGGTGATGGGGATAGTACAGGTGGGTGAAGGTCCATGACTGTAATGGAGATGATCAGCCTTGGCCGAGAAGAAAAGGAACGAGGCAAAAGGACTCACAAAGGCGATGAGCTGGTACAGGAAGACAAAGAAGTAGCTAATATTGGCAAAGTCAAACACGAGCCGCCAGTCGGGGAAGTCGCTCTGCTCGTTGAGCTCGTAATTGAGGACCATGATCCCCGCGGCGATGATAATAGCCAGCACAATACCTCGTAGGATGACGAGGATGTTCTGGGGGATGAACCGCCAAGGTGAGTGGCATGCTCGAAGAAAGGCGGGCTGTCACATTGCTTGGGTCAGCGAGACAGAGACTGAAATGTTCATCGGGGCCAACACTTACATGGTCCTGCATGACGTTGGGGCCTGGCAAGGCGTTGGCGCCTTGAAGAAGGGGTTCCGAGTCCATCGTGAGGGCTCAACGACGGAACACCGGGGAAAAGCAGAGTGATGTTGTTGGAGATGGAGTGAAATGATGCCAACGATAAAGCGATGCTGGAGTCAAGGGGATGATGAAACCAAGATAGGTAGAGAGCGAGGCGCCGAGAAGAGCTGATGAACAAGAAAAGAGAGGCGAGATGGATGATTGAGGTTGAAGGAGAAGAAACAAAGAGGATCAGGCAGTAGTGGAGAGAGCCCATGGTTGCTGTGTGTAGGAAGGGAAGGCATCACCAGGTCAATACTTGGGGAAGGAAGGCCACTTTACAGCACCTGGGTTTATCTTCTTACCTTGTGCTCTGGCATTCGAGGAAGGCAGCCTGCCTACTAGGGAGAAGACCATGATTGTCATCAATAGCTCGTTGGCTTCGCTGACTTGTTGCACTCGGCATTCGGGGCCTATGGCTTATGAAATGTTCAGCATTATCATTCAAGTCCATCAAGTCATTCGACTCATCGCCATGCTATCCCTATCGTACACACGCATCAAGCGTCAAGATCGAGTACACGGTCCAGTCTATTCCTTCCTCTGGGCGCTGGCGTGGCCTTCCCGCTCCATACCCTGGCAACCAGTGACCTTGCCTGCTACCTCCTCGAATTTTCCATATCCGTGCTCGTGGTTTGGGTCTTGCTGATCTCGCTGCTCTCCGAGCTTCTTCAGCTGGACCATGCCTGCTGCCTTGTCTTGTTCGCCCGAAGCCTTCCACGCGTGGGAGCCTGTGAGGACACCGACGGTCGCCTGGGAAATGTCAGTCAGTATGGAGCCGTAGTGAAGAAGTGGAGGAAGGGCAAGTTTGTACCTCTGCGGCGCCCTTGGCATATTGGTAGTGGCTACCAATGAGGCCGGGTTGAGAGCCCTGAGGCTGTTGCTGCTGGTTGTTGGTGTTGTCGGCCATTTTGAAGTGTTACAGGGTGTAAGTGCTGGATGATGGTATCAAGATCAACTGCTTTAATATTCTCAAGTAAGACAAGTCTGGAATAAAGTCAAGAAAAGTTAATTCATCACCAGGCGGTCCCTTTAAATACAAGGCCTCTCACTCGCCGATTGCACCTATGACATCGATCTCGTCCTCTTCATGTCGTCATGACATCACATCTCATGCTGTTTCCAGGCGTGACATCCCCCGCGTTAATACACCCACAGCGCCAAGGTCCCTGGAAAGGTGGGGCACATCGGGCCCTTCCGCCAAGCCCAGCACCAGCCACAGTTTGCGCCTCAAACGCCCCAACTGTTTCGGCTCTTGTGACCGTGCTTCGAGCTCCCATGAGCCACATGTCCACTTCGCGTTGTCCTCAACAGCATCACGGAGTCGGGTTGTACAGCTCCCATCATCTCGCTCATTGCTCATTGCTCTCGCTCAATCGCTCTCCAACCGTCGCCATGCTTTCGAGTCTCGGAAACCCGCGGCAAGCTGCTGCGCAGCTCATGAACTTTGCGCTGATCCTGTCCACAGCTTTCATGGTCAGTCCCCTCGTAGCATCTCCCAGATGCGCTTGAACCTGTCGATTCAGTTCCTCCGTGTTCTGAGACGAGCTCAACTCCAGACTGCGACTTCCTAGCTGCAGTTACATTTCGCATGCTAATATATCCCAGATGTGGAAGGGTCTATCTGTCATCTCCGACTCGCCGTCCCCGATCGTTGTCGTCCTCTCTGGCTCCATGGAGCCCGCTTTCCAGCGCGGCGACCTGCTCTTCCTGTGGAATCGGAACCTACTGCGCGAGACCGAGGTGGGAGAAGTGGTGGTCTACAACGTCAAAGACAAGGACATTCCCATTGTGCACCGAGTCGTGCGCAAGTTTGGTATTGGGTATGGCTCTCTTGTCCGAGATACTCCCAAGATGCAGTGGCTGACCTGAACACGCAGCGAGAAGGCAAAGCTCCTGACGAAAGGAGATAACAATTTATCCGACGATACAGAGCTGTATGCGAAAGATCAGGACTTTCTGGTGCGCAAAGATATTATCGGCAGCGTGGTGGCATACATGCCGTTTGTTGGATACGTGACGATTCTCCTGTCAGAGCATCCGTGGCTCAAGACGGTGATGCTTGGAATCATGGGCCTTTTGGTGGTTTTGCAGAGAGAATAGACGGTTCTGCAAAGAATTGACCAAGTTGTTGGATTGTGTATTCGAGCGTTAGCGACGAGAGACTCTTCAAGATTGAGTCGAGAAACTGCGGTACTTGTGATACCCACTCGCCTGGCACTGGAAATTTCCACAGAGGCAGATATCGGCGATTTCCAGATGGGGAATATGGTGACAGATAGGCGTCGTGTGTTGTTGAGCGCCAGCTGGCTCGCCAAGCTAGCACAGACAAATTCACCGTGACGTCGGAGCGTCCGTTAGCTGGCCTGGTTGGCATACCACTTTATTAGATACTGGAAGCAATCACAGAACGACTGTTTAGGATAAGGTAGCCAGCAGTGTTGGTGTTGGTGCTGGGACTAGTATACATTCGAGCTTCGCTCGTGTTAGAAGACAAGATTCAGGGACTCAGGTGTCTTTTCAGATAGAAGCACGTCCAGACCCATCTATGGAGTCATGTCGTGCCAAGAATGCCGGGCCAAGAATGCAGTAGCCCTATGGAACCGCCTCCATCCAGACTCGGCGATTTCCTCTTTTCGTCCCCTGGTCCAATTTTATAATTAGCCTCATGTCGATCGTTGCCCGAGGCATGGGTAAAGATGGAAACAGCCCATGCGATCTCGGCGAGAAGACAAGAGGAGGGAGGAATTTGAGAGAAAAACTTTCACTATTGGCCAGTTGTGTTAGTCTGTATTTGTGACTTTGGGCTTGTGGTATTTACGACTTTGTGGGTTGAGTCTGTTCAGGGTTCCGAGTCTGGGACGTTTCAAGTGAAGGGACATGGGCAACCAACAGAGCTGCAACTCAACCAAATTATGATTTGACAACCACCAGTACAAGTGTCGGAACATTGGGCCATCGAACTGATTTCAGTACTGATTGAATGCATTCGCTTGTTA
This sequence comes from Fusarium cyanostomum, assembly GCA_014824385.1. Lineage (NCBI taxonomy): Eukaryota > Fungi > Ascomycota > Sordariomycetes > Hypocreales > Nectriaceae > Fusarium > Fusarium cyanostomum. Next base: position 5,591 of record JABCKW010000510.1, read on the forward strand.
CCGAGTATGCACCCAGCAGCTCTGAACACAAGACTCCTTTACCGTCTCATTCCCGCAACCAACCAAGTCCTCTTGGATGACCACCACTCAATGCACGCACTTGCGACCAATGAAAAGCAAAGATTAACACTTGTTGCTGCTAAAATGGCAAGGGGCTGCAGCAGGGACATGGGTCCTGACACCTTGCGAAGCCTGCCTGGTGTTGGTCTGAGGGGCGAGCTATCTCAGCCTTACCAGGTATAAAGCTCTTCTCCCGCGGTTGTTCATGTCGTGAGGATCCTCTTGCTTGGATCGCCGTCGATCGTTCGCTTCTTCTATTCTAGTCATTCGCTACTCTACATCGTCCCGCGTGCTGCTCTCATTTACTCCGTTTTACTCATCACTCGCTATGGCGCCGGAATCATCCACGCAAACGGACGACGCTCCAGCTCCAGCTCACCCTCCCCCCACGCAAGCATCCTCGAGCACTCCAACTCAAACTCAGATCCGCCCAGTGTCTCATCAGCAGCAGCCAGGCTTCCAGCAATATGCTCGTTCTTACGGTCAGCCCTTCGCGCCCTACCAGGAGCAGCCCGTCTATGTGCCACAGCCAGGACAACAGCAGCAGCAGCAATGGACGCCGCCCAGGGTACCAGAGCATAAGGCGTGGATGATCACCAAACTGTCGCTTCACGCCGTCGATGTCATCACTTGCATCGTCGGTCTGGGCATTACCATTTCTCTTATCAACACCATCGAGGTAGGAATCGTCGTCGTTGGAGCTTGCCCTCTCGTATGTCTCTCTTCCCCTTTTCTGCTCCAGTCTCAAGACTTGTACTGACCTCTGCAGCTCATCGCTGCCCTCATCTGGGACATGGCCGAAATCCTCACCCGCTGCGTCCGCAAGTTCAAAGGCGGCATCCACCCCGGCGCCCACGTCGCCCTCTCCCTCCTCATCTGGCTCGCCGCCGCTATCGTGGGCGGCCTCGAGAGCACCTTTGCCGCCGATTTCGATGTCTACGACAGAGACTGCTACGACAGCGAGGAACAGTCACTCTACAGCTGCCATAGCGTCTACGACAGCAAGCACAAGCGCTCTATCGCTATGGCTGTGTTTACGTGTCTGGTCTGGTTGTGGCACTTCATCCTCTTCGTTGGCGCCTGTATCGACACGTCTAAGAGGAATGCCGCCATGAGAAGGCCGGTTACCGTGGTGTTCAGCGGTCCTCCTTACTGGGGTCCTGGAGTGCAGGGCTTACAGCAGATGCCGCAGTATTACACACCGCCTCAGGAGATGCAAGGACAGAATATCCCATTGCAGAATCAGGCGCCATCGCAGGGTAGTGGATTGGGCGAAGAGCCGGCGACAACGACTCAGCCTATAATAGAACGTTATGCTTGAGTTGATGGAGTGATTGATGGTCCACTGGCACTGGGCCCGCAATGGCAACGTCTGGTTGAGAATTATGCATCGTTACGCTCCTAGATAGAAACACTTCGCATTCAAGATACCCGAAAGACATTGTTAGCATGCTTTTGTCCTGATGCAGAGAATGGCGCCTGTTTCCATTCGAAGAATCCTTCCTTCATGTTTCCCGTCAAGACAGAAGAGCTTATAATTGATGCCAACCACCCTAGACAACTTCATGATAAAGGACACTATCACCAACCCCCATTTCAATTCAGCTATTTTGAATCAAAGAGACGGTTTCTAACTGTAAGCCTTGGTAGTCAACGGGTATGTAGCTTTGTTGGCGTTGTAGCTTGTTGTCTCAACCCGACAACACCGTCACCAAGCAAAGATGCGACTTGCGCATTACCACATCGTAAGTCTGCCACTACGGTGAAGTAATGTATAGTGTGAGCAAGAGACACTTCTCAGAATAATATAAGAAAAGGAACTTTCATTATTGTTCTTAGGGACTAGGCAAGGCCTTTAGAGGACTGGCTTGTCGGTTGTAACGCATGTATACAACTATATTTGTATGCTATATATTATATAATAGTAAAGTCCTTGTACATACAGCTGCCGTGCTGGCGCAATGGCAGCGCGTTGCTTTCCGGTGGCAAAGGTTCCAGGTTCGAGTCCTGGGTACGGCTTTCCTTTTGCTGTTCGAATGAACCCCAAGTCGGCCCCTCATTTCTCTTCCTTTTTCTTTTCCTCTTCTTCTTCTTTTTGTTACTTTTTTGTTCTTATATGCAAGAGCCTTTGGACAACAACTAGATTGAAAGGAGTTGTGACGAGAGGAAAGACAGTGTGTCTTGGTCTTCGTAATAGATCTGTTGGCCCTAACCTCGGGTTTAGGTAGGTTGCAATGCGTATTCAACTTACCTACCAATCAAGATGTAAAGTAACTATTGAACGGATAACGCAATGTAGCCGAAAATTGCTTCCAGCATATTTTCCGCCCATTGGCGAAGTATAACCTACCTTATTTGCGTGTTATTAAACGGTTGTTCGTCTGGATCAGGTTCTCTAGTCCGTTAACCATGAGCCTATATAGCTGTACCAGAGTTCGCTTGACACCGAATCTGCCGCCCCTGAACCATTACGCAAACCCAGAATGTTCTGTGACTTGATAACCGAGACATCTATGCGTTTGGCGAAAACCCCAAGCTCTTTGCCCGTATTCCCATGTACGTCGTTGTTGCTCTTTTTGGCGTTGGGCCGCCGGCTTTGACATACCAAGACGACTTAGAATGCGTGCCCGGGGTACGGGACGGGTTGAACCCGGTACCAACTTTAGTTATAAATACTCAAAGTATTACTCTCTAGTATCCCTATAGTGCCGGCGATTCAATGAGGCGGGTTCCAATGGACAAAACAGTTGATGGACCGCCTGGGTCGCTCCGCTTGTCGTTTACTAAGAGTAATCAGGAAGGGTACACAGGAGAACCTTTGAAGACCCAGGCCATGTGACAAATCCACGCACCTTGACCCGGTCAGTTGTGTCCTTGATACGTCCGCTTCCAGACAGCCACTTGTTCTCTGTTATTCAGAGAGCTAAGGGAAGTATGGGCAAAGTCGGTTGCCGAAACATACAATCAGTCACTTCTGCCTTTAGTTGCGCGATGTTTGTATAGTTGCCGGGATATCCAGAGCTCTAACTATTTAACTTATCGCTTGTGGTAAGCCAATCGCCTACCATCTGTATCCATGCTTGACATGGGAGGATGAATCATTGCTTCTTAACGACAGTCCCTTGGATTCACTATTGCTCACAAACAACTGCTATTCTTGTTGCTCTATACCAGTGATTCATTCATCTCTTTCCTCAAATTCTCTTAAAATAGTCTGGACAAGAGCCATTGAAACTCTCTTGGCGTCTTTCCTTCTGTCTCTCAGCACATCATCGCAACTTCGCTCAAGAACATTTCTCTCTCATTCTTATCAACACATCAACATTATTCTCGAGCACCTTGTCTTCTCGGCTGATCTAGTCGTCAACTCTCTTCCCGGGCGTCACCGTCCACTTCCAGGGACCGCCCAGGATGACGAGACTCCGGACCTTTGAGATCATACGTCCACTCGATGAGGCTGAGGTCCAACGGATCAAGGATAAGCATCCCGATGTAGGAGGGCTTTTCCCAACTCGAGACGGCCAACTGAGATACATCCCTGACATTCCTGCGAGACTGAGCCTAGCTCAAGATCCAGGACGCTTGAAACTCAAAGGCCTTGACTGCCTCAGTCTTTGCAAGTTGACCTCATCGTCATCTCCTGCTTATCTGACCATCTGCACACGGGACTCATCTTTGTCAACTATTTGCCTAGTTACTATCCGTGTCACTTCATAAGGGCTTAGACTAACTTTAGTCGACATTAGGCTGAAAGATCCCAGGCAGTTAGTTGGGCTGGTAGCGGAGATGGCATATCGGTTGAATGTGGCGAGGCTTAAAGCCTCTAAGATCAAGAAGCCAGCTCCGAGACGATGAACTTAGAGAATTGAACAGATATGAGCAAACATTACACGAATGGGTATACACCAGCCGCTCCGCCCCAACCGCACCAAGACCGCCATCCATACCAGAAGTCTATAAGAACCAGCGCCCAAATAACAACAGAGTTAAACAACAGTGTGTAACAATAGCGCTGTAACAGAGACGTCCAAGCTAGTAGTCCTACTCAAGCTCGTCCTGCTCCTCCCACCGCTTCTTCCCCAGCTTGCGCATCTTCTTGGGGCTTCCGTTGCTAACGGTCGCAGGCCGCGCAGTGTCGCCGCTAACACGCATGCGCCCCAGCTTCCGCCCCAGGTTCGACACGCCATCGCCTTTGGATACCTTGGCTACTGGCGCAAAGTCCTCACGCTCTTCAAGGGGCTTTCGCTTGCTGGGACTGCGTGATGAGAGCTCGCGCTTCAAGATGCCGTTCTCGCGGCGTAGCCTGTCAACTTCATCCTCGAGATCCTCAACTAGAACATTCTCCTTGTCGCCGTCTGCATCGTCTGGAGCAAGACCCCGCTCAAGAACCTCAACCTTACGGTCCCAGTGCTCTTCGTTGCGTTCCTGCTCAATGGCCATGGAGTTCTTCCATCGAGCCATTTCGAGGGCGAGCCGCTCTTCGAACTCGATAGCGCAATCTTCACGAATGGCTGCCTCCAGATCAAGCATGCGGTCCTCCATGCTAAGGAGATGAGCCTCAGCGGTGATGCGGGCTTCAGTCTGGCGGTCAACCTCCTCGCGCAGCTGATCGGCCTCGTCACTAAGTCGGGCGATTTCCAGCGCGGCAATCTCCATGGTGGCGCGCTCATCAGAGCTCCTGGGCGGAGTGTAGTTCCTATACGATCCCGACCCGGGAGGCATGAAGGGGCGAGTATGTGAGTGCGATGGGCTGACCGAACGATTCTGAGCCATCGGAGGGGGGTGGGCGAGGATAGTGGTCGTGATGGACGGGATGCGCGGCACCGTAACCTCACGGGCGAGGGCGCTGTACCGTAGGATCTGAGAGGTGGCGTTGAAGTCGCCCCGGGGATCGGCTGTGACGATCATGATGCCTCTTTGAGGATTCCGCCGAGGAGCATGAGCGTGAGGAGTGGCAGAGGAGGAGGGGAAAGAGTTGGAGAAGAGAAGCTCGGTGAGCTTGCACTGTCTGAACGGAACGATGTTGGGCTATGGCATGTTAGTATGTCGCAAACCTCGCACTGAGATGCGACTCACCTTGGTGGTGCTTGCAGCCACGCTCTGTGTCTGAAGGCATTGGCCAAGGTACATCAAGCTCTCGTTGATCTTACCAGCCTCTGCCAGCGTCGCGCCCGCCGTCTTGGCTTCTCGCGCTCGCTCGCTGCCAGCAAGATCAACAATCGTGAACTTGCTTCCCCCCCACGGCCCAGGTCTCCTGCCCCGGGTCCTCTTCTTGACCTCGAAGCAAAAGAAGCCGTGGCTTCTGCTCGAGACGCTGTTGCTTCCTGTGCCGGCGACTCTTCGCTCTTGCAGACCAGTCTCGATAACCGTCAAGGCCTCGGCGTAGCTGGTGCAAATGATCTTTCGCAGGCCAGCAACAACCTTTCGGTCTGGCGACAGCTCGGTCGACTTGAAAAGCAGTGGACGGCGTCGCATCTCCTTGGTGGCGCCGGACTTGGTTGGCGGGGTGAGGAGATCGTAGATACGGTCATTGTGCACTTCGTACATGGAGATGACAATCACGTACTCTGCTGATGGGTCGCACGAGACGTTGATCCCACTAACGTCGGGAGACTGGGGGAGCGCCGAGGCGCGCGTGGCATTTCGTCGATGAGGAGGAGACATGAAGCTATGGTCGCCCTTGAGATCTTGTTTAGCAACATTCTTAATACGACTAGCAGCAGTGAGGGACATGAAATGCCTAGGCCGAGCCCGCTTGGGCGTGGCAGGGCAGTTCATGGCACTTGAGGAAGCCTTGAGGCTGCCGAGCGGCTGTCTCTCGCGTTCTGTGGAGCAATCCTATCGCTCCCTTAAACGCCGAGTCTCGTCGGCCTCGCTGACAAGTCGTACACTTTTCGGACTTGACGAAACAGAGTCGCTGGGAAATGCGCCAGGGATATCCCCAAGAAGCTTGGAAACCTGGCGACCTGAGGCTGGGGACTTGATAAAAGAAAGAATCGAATGCTGGGGTCGTACAAGCATGGGAGTCGGAGCCCTTGATGCGACAGATTCGGCATATGGAGGGTCGAAGAAGTGAGAGGCAGTCGTCAAGGCGGACTCGGACGCGTCGCACGCTTGGATAGAGTCTTGAACCGCGTAGCCAGACTGAGAGTCGAGCATGTTCTCGCCAATGGAGCGGAAGAGAACATCCATCGTAAGCTGGGTCAAACCGCGCTGCGTCCGGCTGCCCAAGATGGTGTGCGTCTGCGATTGTCAGTCTCCATGTCTCACCTCCAGCGTCGACATATCTACCTTGCCTGAGCCAGTGACGCCCAAGGTTGCGACGACAGCATCTGTTCCTTCACCTCCCTGGGGCGCCAGCACCCCCTCGACAAACGACACAATCTCGGTGCAGTGGAAGACATCAAGCTGAGTAGCGTCCTCATCAAACACCCGAGTAAAGGCAAACTTCTCGATAGCTCTCCGTCGGTCCGTCGGCGGGTTCAGAGTAATGTGTGTCGGATGCGAGCCCTGCTCTGCGGTCTCGACGTCGAGAATGCGCTCTGTATCGCCATTACGCGAGGGCGGCGGACGCAGCCGCAGGTAGACCTCGAAGAGATTATGCGATGTCTTGCGCGAGGTGTCCATGATGATATATATCGCGTCTAAACCTTCTCAAGAACAAAAGACAAATTCAAGATGGGGCGCGTAACAGGAAGTAGAGACGGGTCAGGTTGTGTTCACGGATAGATCGTTGGCAGTTACTAACGATGCTGTGGCTGCGGGTGCGTTGCATGTGTTTACCTCATCCTGAAGTTTAGATCCCGCTGGCAGGGCAACCCGGGGCCTGTTTGCGATAAGATTAGATAAGATAGAACAACGTTGCTATTTGGCGCGCGGGTATGCACACGACCCGCGGATGCAGCCGCGCCACGAAGGAAAAATGTTCCATGTGGAGATAATGTTTCCTCAGGCCTCATTTTGTGAAGCCTCAGGGGCCAGGTTTCAATCCAGCGAATGAGTGGTGTCACTAGAATGGTGCATCGTAAGGTTTAAGCGGATAGATGCAGCCACAGCCTTGGATGTGGTGAGATGCCGCCGAATTGCAATACATTCCTTGCTGAGCTCCATTTTTGTGGAGGATTCCTCTTGTACTGTAACTTTTTGCTTCAGAGTGCCAAAGTGTGAGAAGCAAAGCCAAGACATGGATTGAAGCTCCGTGGCAGCCGGGACCTGTGGCAGCATGAGCAGACATTAAGAGTCATCCAAATGCAGTTGTAGGCAAGGGGTGTGTGACAGCGGAACAATGCAGCCAATAGTCTGTCTCCAGAGCTGCTGATTCTCTGGGGAGATGATCCTCATTTGACTCAGAGGCTGATGAAGAGTCATCTGTATGTGTTCATATCGCAGACGTTCCATTGCAGAAGGTTTGCTAGGTGCACCATTTGCTCCGTCATGATGGGATGTCAAGCACGTCTGTCTGTCGTCTGCCTCTTTGACGTAAAGGGTAATTCTGAGGCAGCGATTGGCAGAACAGAAGCAAAGAAGAAGCAAAGTTCTCAGAGGGACGGTCCAGAAGAGGGGCTGGCGTCCACTGGGCAATGGAAATGGCCACCACCCACATGACAAGCTGCGCTACGACGAAGCTCTAGCTCTAAATCTTACGCTAGAGGCTCAGATGACGGCAGTGCCTGTTGCATCCGTTGAGGAGGAGGGGGAGGAGAGGGGTTGAAGAAAACAGATTTGACCATGGACGTGAGGGATGCAAAGGACGACTGAGCTGCGCAAAGACCACCGCCGATTCAAACTTAATTAGTATTGCGTTTTGGCCCGGTCAGCGCTCAGCTTAGAGCCCAACCTTGCAGAAAGACAAACTCGTTAGACGCCATGAAACGAACGACTCAGGAGAGGGGTCAGAAGAGTCAACCCCTCGAGTTGTTCATCTCGGCCAATCTTGCTCGGAGCCTCTACGTAATAGCTAATGGAGTTCCAGGCACGTATGACGGGCGGGCTCTTTAGCGTGCTCCTATGTTGACTCGTAAATTTCTTCCTTTCCGGCTTGAGCTGGCAAGGCGTCGAGACTTGCCTCTAGTAATTAATTAGTTGCTTCGTTAATCAGTCCGGCTGTTGGTTGAAAAAAAAGTGCCCCGGGAGACTCCAAACCGGCAAAAACTACCCCACCAGTGACCGTGGCAACATGGATCATGGAAGCTCGACAAGGGGATTTCTTCGACCGAGGCTTCGTCTTCTGGGATCCATTTTTCGGTCCATTCTGGGTTCGCTCCGTTCTCTTTCTTTCTCTGCAGCTTCTCAACAGAGGACGGCGCCTCCAGCTCTTCTGGATCCCCTCGTCTGATAGAAGCTCCTCTTGTTTTCTGGGTCCTCCTGGAACTCAAGAGTCCGGAGGGGCAGCGCTTCTATGCACGATGCCCTGGCCACTGACACGGTCACCTCGTCTGGATAGGCTCCATCTGAAGCTCCATACGTACGTAGGAGGGGCCGATGAGAAAGACACGCCCCTGTTTGTCAGTGGAGTTGCCAGGAGAATGCTTGGCTGGGGGGATGTCATTGAGGGTCCTTTCTGGCCGTGCTTTTAACCTGGCTATCCCAGCTCAGTGCCTGAGCAAGGACGGGACTCAACGACGGGGCAAGGCGAGATATCATTAAAAAGCTGGAGCTCATCACAAAGTACCGGCGCATCGGACGTGATCTCATCGTACGTATGCTGTATGGGGGAGCTACTGAGGATACATGACCCATCGTTTCTGCTAGTGAGTTACTTGCACGCGGGTTATGAAGCCACTTCATGTAAAGCCACATCATTCTGTGCGACGTCTCCCATCTCCTTGCTTGTGGGCGTCGTGTTTTCTTCATCTCTCTAGGGTTGTGCGACCTTCTGCCGTCTCTCCCTGGTCTGCCTGGATTAATCCTCGGGGTTTGACTGGTCCCCTAATTCTTGGTTTGCTCGCCTCACGGGCCAGGGTACATCCGTCCGGAGCCTGTGATTCACTGTCAGGATACTCGGTTCTCCAGAACTGTGCTGCGAGCCCTAACCCCAATACCTGGGGCATTCAACCGCTGCATCATCTGCATCGTAAAGCAGAATCGTCGCCCTGCATCGTAGCGAGTGAAACACGATCAGCGGCTGGCGCTCCTCGGAGTCTCGAGACTCGTCCATGGTTGGGCCTCGTCTCCAAAATAAGCCATCTCGACCTGAGGGTCCTGAGGCTCCAAAAAGCGGTGACGGCGTGCCAGCCATCCCAAAACAGCCTAGGTCCCACTTCCCGCACTCCCCCCCGTCAGACGCGGCCTTGCCCAATCAGGATCGACCCCACTTACAGGACGGAAAAAGTTTGGGATATTTCTCTCCTCGTCTCCTCGATTCTCGTCCCCTTCCATCATCACCAACCCAAACCAAAACCCTCAAGACAACGAAGTCGCCATTAACCAGAATCCTCCAGAGATTATCCCCTACCAAAACTAAGTCGAGTCACCATGCCTTCGGCCGTCGCTGAGCTGTAAACGCCCACTGCGGGCCATGGCTGTTTTCCCTGTCGTGGTCCGCAGTCCAGCAGTTCACCGAGTTACCAGTCAATCTCCTCGCTCGACCTAGTTTTCCACAGGCTTTCCCGCTCTTGAGCTGAAGCTCACCGAGAGTCTGTCTCTGAAACCAACGATTCTGCGACTTGCCCGATTGTGAAGGGCTTTGATATACACCACTATACACCTCCCCTCCTCTTCTTCTCTACCCTCCTACTGCCTCTACCTCTTTGACGACATATACTCGAACATCCCCTCGTCATTTCAGCAGCGAAGACACACATTTGCACCTCTTGTCTACTTTCGTACCTGTTTTGTGTAGCTCTACACCTCGCACACAGACGCCAAAGCAACTCATCCTGAATTGAGTTTGCCGCTCCCCGAAATAGCAACAATAATTTTCGAAGCCGACAACCCATCACGTTGTCGTACACAACAGATCTCGAGACTCGCATTGGCTGTGCGATTGTTAAATCATTGAATTTCCCTACCAATTCCTAGTTCGTCTCCGTACAGACGACGAAATGTCCCGCAACGTCAAGCGCAAGTTTACGATCCCGGTCAAGGCCAAGACAGCCAACCGACGCCGCAGAGTTTCCGCCACCCCTTCTTCTTCCTCATTGGATCTCTCTGACGACGGGGGATACTCTGCTGTCGAGGAAATCAGCGACTCTTCTGACGACGACGAGGATGATGTCGCTGCGGCCGAGGAGGAGAACATCTTGGAAGAAGCTCACATTCCAACCCCACAGCCAGCTCCTCGGCCGCGAAACATCTTTGAGGAGGAAGAGAAGGAGGATAACGACGACAACGACGACAACGACGATGACGACGAGAATGATGGCGACAATGACGACGACGACGACGAGCAGGAAGGCATGGAAGCCGATGCAGATGAAGATGAGACCGGAAGCTGGGGCGGAATCGTCTCGGAGGTGGAGGAGGACCAGCTTGACATCTACCAAGATGCCAACATCTTCGGCTCAGACACCCCTGTAGAGCGCCACGTTCACTTTGACGTGCCCTCTAGTGACTCTGACTCTACTGATACCGAGGATGACCATGCCGATTTGTTCCCAGACATCTTTGTCGCACAAAACACTCTCGACCCTGCATTCCGCCGGGAGATTGAGAACGATCCTGATGAGTCGTCCGGTTCAGGATCCTTCTGGGACTACGGGTACCACCACTATGGTGACCAGGCCGAGTCGGATGCCGAGGAGATCATCCGCCAACTGTCTGATGATGACACGCCTGTTGCCACTCCAGTAGCCTCCCAACCAGCCACTATTGCTTCAACTCCTATGATATCCTTTGAAGAGCCACAGGAGTTGGACGGTTATGAGAGTGAGTCCTGCCACTACGCGGGGCATGTTTTCCCGGTGCTAACATGCCTCCTCCAGCTGATGGTGACACTACCGAAGAGGACGAGCCAGAGCCTCCCGTTCGAAGAAAGACTCGGCGTCCTTCTAATCCCCTGAGTGACATCTCCGACTCTGATGCGGACAGCCCAGTTAAGGCCGAACGTGGCCAGCCCCGTATCGGTCGTTACAACCTGGACCGCTCTGACAAGAAACCCATCGCCGTATTAAACCCCTTGACCCGGAAGATGATGATCTTTACTCCCCACCGCCGACGGCAGCTTGACTTGTCGCCAGAGCAGTTCAACTTCTCGTGGCCCATGGACGATCAAACATCCCCTATTATGAGCAACTCGGCCAATTTGATGCTCAGCGCCATGTTCTCTTCCGACACTTTTGGCGACTTTATCAACAGTACACAAACCATGGGACCTACTGAGGCCTTCTTCCCCTTTCCCTCTGAGGCCAACACAGCCGACGAGAGCTCGACCGCGACTAGCCTGCAGGAGGAAGACGATGATGCGGAAATGAAACTGGATCTCAACGACTTTATCGCATGGGAAGAAAACGATTCCTCGGGCGACGAGGAAGACGACAACAACTGGGATCCAGCTTCAACCCCTGCCCGACCCAGCACTGCCGGAAGCGAGAAGGAAGTTCTGTCACATCTCAACTCGGAAACCGTCGGAGCTTTCCGCCGCAACCAGATCAACCAGCAGCTCATTCTGAGCAACCAAGCCACCCAAGATTCGCTCGCATTCAGCGGCCCCTACAACTACACCGCACTCAAGGGTCTCAAGTCAGACCGCTTCGACACTGCCGCCGTGCCCCTGACACCCATCCGTCGACACAAGAAACAAATGAGCGATCTCACACGAAGCCCCCTCGAGTCCGTGTCTGCGAAGCGCAAGGCATCGGGCGAGGCGAACAACGGCCACAAGAGACACAGGAGCATCTCTGACGTGAACCGTCTCCATCTATGATGCGAGAGCAAAGCTCCAAAGAGCACACAAAAACGTGCGAGGACGGCATAGCCCTCTAGACACCGCTATCCCTGGCCTCGACATACACTTTCCTTTGCAACCATTTCCTTACCTGATTTCCTACAGTTCAGCGAACCCTCGTTCACAGCGTGCTCAGAGCGTAGAGCCCTTCCCGCGAGGGACAGGGACGACTTCTTTGGAGATGATACCCAAAGCTTCAGTCTGGTCGAAAGGCCGGATAAGCTTATTGGAGGATCAACGATTCACCCGGATTCAATGGTTCCGAGGTGGTCCAGTAGGGACTGCTCCGTGAGCACCCTGCGGGAAAGGTTTAATGCCGCTAATGTTATTGATGGTATGCAATGCATGTTGAATGGGTACAAAAGTTTTCTCGTGTCTTTCGTTACTGGTGTTTCGTGTGTCTGTGGGTCTAGAAGATAGATAAAATCTACCACTGTTATATCTCATGGCTTGTCTCTTGCGTGGCCGATCTGTGCGTGTACATGTTGCTTGTAATGGCAGGCTTAGATGTCCCAGGGACAGCCTGGACAAAGTATAGGCGTTGGTATGATATAGGGGATAGTTTCCATCATAGTTCCAAGGCAAGAATCTCCACAAGTCAAGGCTTGGTCTCCTCTAAGCTTTATTAGGGTTAAGGCTTTACTCCCCTAAACTTATGAGAACTATTTTGTAATGTTGATTCTTCCTATCGGGAGAAATTCTTGTCCCCTCCCTGTATGTAGATACATTGGCAAATCGTCTAGCGAGTCACCACACCTGAGATCAAACCATGGCTGAGCCATTTGTAGAACTTGGCCAAACGGCGAACATACTCCGCGTAACAAGCTTGGGGAGCAAACCGTCAAGTCAGAGGTTGCCGACCAGTCGAACAAACTGACACAGATCAATGCCTCGAACATGAAGGCCGCGGTGAAGAGTCTCAAATCCACGCTGCGACAGCTAAAGACAGGTTTAGAAGCAGCTCTGTAAGTAAGGTTGAAGGAGATTAGGCACAACTAATCGCCTGAACTCGTTGCCTTCGTGGAGCAAGCATACCATGACCTTTAGTTTACGCGATACTTGAACGCCTGCAGAGGTTCTGCGAAGCAATCTCTGACAGACAAAAAGCGTTTTCAGACAGCTCGTACCACTTGTCAATAAAGAACACAAATACCTCTACCTCAAGGCTAGATTGGAGTCTGGCAGCTAGTAGGAGCCAGAGAGCCTAGGCGTTTCTCTCGCCAACCTTTGGCTCCTGAGGACCCGTACATGTTAGCCGTAGAGTTGATCTCGCTACCACATTCGTCGCCACGGACTATAGGGAGTTATGCCCTGCCAGGCACTTCCTCGGGCCGTCGTACCACATAGGGAAAAGGCATGGGAAGATTCCTGAAGATCGCAAGGAAACATTTATCGTCTTATTCGCAAAGTCCGGGGAAAAGGAACAGCCGCGGAATAGCTTTCGTGGCTGGCTTGAGTCAGTCCAGCAGTTGTACTGGATCACAGGCGAGATAAGTTCCGGTAAGATGTCACTGATGAAGCTCATCTCAGATCGATCAAATGGCCCTCGCCCAACCCAGATACGCTGCGCTCCCTATTTGCGACGATGGGCTGGAAGGAAGTCACTGATCGCATTGTACATCGCACCGGGCACGACTGTACAAGCAAAGCGGCGAGCTTGTCGCTCTGTCGCTGGCTGCAAAGCGCAGCGTCATGGAATATGTCAAAGCGAGGATGCCTCGCAACGGCTTGGCACCGCTTAAGAAGCTCGAGACTCTCATTCCCAATTATCCCAAAGCTCCTTGGCCGCTTCTTCTCGATGCTGTAGCGAACTCATTTCCTAGCGCAAAGATGGTGTTAGTTCTGCTAGAGCACGGCGCAGATCCCAATGCTTATGCAGGAACTGCTGCGAGGCACCCGCGGACGGTCTGGGGAGCAACTCTGAGCGGCATACTCTGCATCTTTTCCAAGGACGAAATGCCGGACTCTCAGAGGACTAATGAGTTCACTGAGATTGTATGTCCGATATGCTTCGTCCATCCAATCGGCCGTAGCCAACGAATACCGTCGAATGAGGATGTTTGAGTCTCAATAGAAGACGTTGCGAGAGTTCTCCAACAAGACTTTGAGAGAGTCATGGCCAACCCCACGGCCAAGTTTGACCCGACTACTATACATGGTCGCGCCCGGGCCGAGTTCATAGCATCAGGGACATGATGAATGTTGACAAGGATTGCCGTCTTTTAGTAGAGATTGTCCACAAAGTGTATCCCTGCTTGCAAGGCCACGAGGCGAATGGGGTGTAACCCGCTGGTCGGTCCATGAAGAGGAGTCCAGGCGAAAGGATTCAGAGAGCAAAATGATCGCCTGAAGGTATGTAGCGACGACAAAACATAGTTTCAATAGGCCGCCAGAAGGTAGACAGACTGGTTACGAGAGCCACCAGAGGAGGCCGCGGTGTTCTGATCGATCCGCAGAAAGTAGACCGAGACACACAGAGGACGACAAGTCGCGATTAAGGAAGCAAGCATATTGACTCTTGGAACGGTAGACATGAATTATCCTTGAAACCCTATAATCCGCCGAGTTAGCTACTTATCTTCGAACTGTTCCAATGTCGGGAGAAACACCCACCAAAACCCAGGGCCCCCGAGTCTTGCACTTTGCGTCACCACCAACACATCGCATCTTGATATGCATTTGAGAAGACATCAAACTACGTAACATGATGACAGCGCGTTGCTTTCCGGTGGCAAAAGCTCCAGGTTCGAGTCCTGGGCACATGGCAGGTTTATCTTTTTGGTGTTTTGACTTTATTTGCGGCTTCTGGCCGATTTTTGCTACGTGTTTTGGTGTCAACACTGCTACAAGATGAAGAGTCTTCTCATTTTAATGCTCGATGGGCTAATACTGCCGTGCAGCTAAGAATTACCATGCTCTGTTGTGTCTGCTAGCTTTGAAGACAATATGCACAATTTAGGTGGTGAGCCGCCATGGGCAACGACGAGAAGAAGGGCGATGACAGCCATTAGCCACGAATTTCGAACGGCGATCGGCACTGGTTGGAACCAGCAGTTGAGTGTAGAACTGTCTCGTAGAGTATTTCAAGCCGCCAGGTCCAATAGTTGTGTGTCTTTTCTTAGTGAAACTTGGCTAATATCAACCCGCATCCGGCAACGAGACCGTCGGGAGGTAGTGGTAGTGAGCTTGACAGTTTTGTCCGGGTTTGTCCAACCTTGTAAGACGCTTTGGCCTTGCGACGTCGTGGGTCTTACCCAAGCGAAACGTTCCCACAAGTTGATAGGCGACAAAACCTCGATGCGCCTCGTAACGCAAAGCGCTGATCGTGGCATTGCTCCAAACTTGAAACTTTGTTGGCCGTAAGCCTTGGGCTCAGCCGCAAGTCAGTGCCTGCCGATACACGGTGTCACCAATACCACTACGGCATCAGGCCTCGAAGGATCATGTTTAAGCTGGAGATAAAATCGGATGTGCAGTACGTCGGTTGTGCCTCTGCTGCTTGTCGGCAGCTGCTCTGTAACAGATAAAACAATGCGGTGTCTCGGAGCCGGCATGACTCCGTGAACCGCTGGATCCGGGCGGGATACCCGCGGGATATCCACAGCGGACAAGGTTGCAGAAGGCATGGGTGTCCGGTTTCGGGCTGAGCGGGCGAGGAGGATAGAATTGGCTGTGACTTTATCGTTATACCGGCAGCGATTCACGGCATCGTCATTGAGTAGACGGCAGATGCGCCTTTGTGTAAGAGGCTTGAGGCAACTTGCACAGTGTCAGTACCACCCTGCAAGATGTCTTGAGGAGGCGTTGATGCCTGGCAAAGGCCATGGAAAACGTGGAGCAGCAATGGGAAAAGGGCCTATCCCACACTGTGCGCAGCCAGCCAGCCGAACACTGTTGCTGTAAGCGCTTGAGGAGCGAGCTGAAGGGAGGATTTACGTGGTCGCATGACCTGGCTGTGCCTTTGACGAACCTTGGCTCTCTTCCCTCTTCTCCTACACATCCATCTTCTCCAGCTCTTCCTCTCTGTCTTGTCTCGACATCTTGACCCGTAATCGAGCGCCGGAATATACCAGCACCGTCCTCTCTGGCCAAGCCCAGTGTGCGCTTGAGCGTGGGACTGTCGTCATCCCAAGAACTCCGCCCTTGACCGAGGCCGACGACCCGCCCGCCGTCATTCCTCCGCCGACTCTCCCTTTGCACCAAATAAAAAGCACCACTCTCTCGACTCTTGCCGTTTCTCCTCGACAAGCGCAATCCAAGATGACGTGGGAACTCAACCAGAGGCGGTTCGTCCGCACCATCAACTCGAAATACATCTACGGACGCATCGTATGTAATCCTCTTTTTCATGACTCTCTGACGTCTACACCAAAAAACCCTGCTTTTCTATGATCCGTCGCCACCTAGCTTCCCCAGTCTTTTCCCAAGCGCCGACCATCTTTGATCAACATCACCTACCATCTCCTTTTCTCTTGCTCAACATGTTCATGTTCTGACCGTCGTCTTTTTTCTTTCGTCGCTTTTGCCGTCGCTTTTGCTTTTGTCACGCTCCTTCAGGCCCTGTCATCAATGCGGCTCGATGCTGACAACACATAACCTTCTATAGCCTTTGTTGCATACCATCGTCTTTCTCATCGAAATGGCTCTTGTTGCAAGACTCACCGCTCGATTCAACTCGTACTATGACGAGCGACCACGTACGTAACGATTCTCCCTGGCTGTCGCCTCAACAACGAGTCGCCCAATCAACCACAGCCAAACTAATTGCTGACAATGGCCGATAGTCATGACCATGATGGTCACCAACGCCATCCTCGGTGGCGTCGCCGACACCGTCGCCCAGTCCATCACCGCCATCCGCGAGCGAGCCCTCCACCAGCCCGGCGGCCTCAAGAAGAACGACGGCATCGCCATCGAGATCCACGAGCTCGACCGCAAGAACCCCTTCTACGACCGCGACCTGATCCCCGACTCGGAGAACCTACCGCCGCCCTTTGACTTTGAGCGCCTGACCCGCTTCATGGCGTACGGTTTCTGCATGGCGCCCGTCCAGTTCAAGTGGTTCCGCTTCCTCGAGCGCATCTTCCCCATCACCAAGACGAGCGCTTTCGGACCGGCCCTGAAGCGCGTTGCGTTTGACCAGTTTATTTTTGCACCTTTCGGTCTGGGTCTCTTCTTTACCGTCATGACCGTTGCTGAGGGTGGTGGTCGCCGTGCCATCTCTCATAAGCTTCGGGACATGTACATCCCGTCGCTCAAGGCCAACTACTGTGTGTGGCCGGCTGTGCAGATTGTCAACTTTCGCCTGATGCCTGTCCAGTACCAGCTGGTGAGTTCGGATATTGCGCTCATGTCTCAATGTGCACAATGCTAATAATTGACCAGCCCTTCGTGTCGACAATCGGTATTGCCTGGACGGCCTACCTGTCGCTGGCCAACTCGTCGAGCGAGTAAGCGATAGCCCATATACGAAACAAGACGAAATAAGACGAAATAAGATAAGAGGCTGCTTCCGTAAGCAGGAGGGTATTATCCGCTGCCGAAAGAGTCACCGTTAGATCCTTTTTGTGCTGGTTCGCTTTGGATGACTTTCCATCGTGACGAACGACTGTGCACCTGCCAGAGGGCGATTGCAATCTCTGGGGCGTCGAGATATCTAGCCATCGAGATTTGATTTACGGCTTATCTGAGAAATGGTATGGCGTTTAAGGAGTGTCCGGGTAATGGGTCTGGTCTGGCTTATCGTATTTCGTCTCTTGGACGAGTGAGGATTGTAACGAGCACCTTCTTTGTGTAATGGTGGTGCCAAGAGACCAGATCTATGGTCAGGTAGATTGATAGAGGTGAGGTGAATGCACCGAGTTTCATTGATCTTGGTAGCTGTGACTGAGCGCAGGATCATCTAGTGGAATTTACCTGCAATCATGATATCATGTCTTGATGTTGGTGGTGGTTGTGATGCTATCCAGAATTGTCAACTGCCTCGTACACCCTCAAGCTCATTCTCACCGTTGGTTATTCTCGAACGAGAAAGTAAACGATTCCGATGTCACGTTCTTCCAGCTTCTATATTTTGCTAGCTTCACCTCATCATGCGTCCCACTTCATGATCCCTCACAACGATGCCGGGTCCAACGAGGTAAAGGATTGCGTCGGCGGAGTGGCTGGTCCGCATCTCTCCGGGGGCCGCATCCGGATCGCCAGAACCCGGAGTGTTGCGCCCCGTTCCCCGGCGAGCGTCTTGTTCACGGCGTCGCTGGAAGCCCGTGCTGGCGCTGAGTGATTTTGCTGGGCGTTGGCTGTTAGTGGTGCTGGCGCTGTGGGCTGCGTTGCAGAGTCACGTCACTCCGGCTTGCATGTTATCGGCCAGGCGCTACGATCGCTGAAGACAACAGCTCTAAGCACCACTGAAATTGTCGAGTTTTCAGGGGTTATCAGACTCCAAGCTATCATCATCCCACCAGCTTCGAGTGCTGCCGCAAAAGCCCCGCCGCCGTCATCGCCTTGCCCCCCCACCTTGCGCTCTCCTCCTCCTACATCTTCCTCCCCTCCATCAGACCACGAAATCTTCTCCTCGACATCCTCCGCCTTTCCCGAGAAATACACCAATTTGAAGCATACAGAAGCCGTCAAAATGTCGCTGTCCAACAAGCTCTCCATCACTGACGTTGACGTCAAGGGCAAGAGGGTCCTGATCCGAGTAAGTTGCTGCCCCGCGATTTATGTTGAGCTCCCCTCGTGTTTTGTCCAGCTCCTCGCCATCATATGTGATGGTTTGGGTGGCATCGACTCGACAAGCTTCAATTATCGAGCAATCGACTTGAATTACAAGCACATCTTCATATTAACCCCTCAACACCAACCCCACCATCCTTAGCTTCCCAGCTAACCTCTCCAGGTCGACTTCAACGTCCCTCTCGACGCCGACAAGAACATCACCAACAACCAGCGTATCGTCGGTGCTCTCCCCACCATCAAGCATGCCCTCGAGAACGGCGCCAAGTCCGTCATTCTCATGTCCCACCTCGGTCGCCCCAACGGCTCTCCCAACGAAAAGTACTCCCTCCGCCCCATTGTCCCTGAGCTCGAGAAGCTGCTCGGCAAGTCCGTCACCTTTGCTCCCGACTCTGTCGGCCCCGAGGTCGAGGAGATCGTCAACAAGGCTGAGGACGGCGCCATCATCCTCCTCGAGAACCTCCGCTTCCACATTGAGGAGGAGGGCAGCTCCAAGGACAAGGAGGGCAACAAGACCAAGGCCGACAAGGCTCAGGTTGAGCTCTTCCGAAAGGGTCTGACCGCTCTTGGCGATGTTTACATCAGTGAGAAACCCCAATTTTCCACCGCAACACGGACCACTCCTATCCCATATCTTGATCGGCCCAACTCGATTATCGCACCATACTGACGACAACAGACGATGCCTTCGGTACTGCCCACCGTGCCCACTCCTCCATGGTCGGTGTCGACCTCCCCCAGAAGGCTGCTGGCTTCCTCATGAAGAAGGAGCTTGACTACTTCGCCAAGGCTCTCGAGGAGCCTCAGCGCCCCTTCCTTGCCATCCTTGGTGGTGCCAAGGTCTCGGACAAGATCCAGCTCATCGACAACCTGCTGGACAAGGTCAACACCCTCATCATCTGCGGTGGCATGGCCTTCACCTTCAAGAAGACCCTCGAGAACGTCTCCATTGGCGGCTCCCTCTTCGACGAGGCTGGCTCCAAGACCGTCGCTAAGCTTACCGAGAAGGCTAAGCAGAAGGGCGTCAAGCTCGTCCTGCCCGTCGACTACATCACCGCTGACAAGTTCGACAAGGACGCCAACGTCGGCCACGCCACCGATGCCGAGGGTATTCCCGACGGCTGGATGGGTCTCGACTGCGGTGAGGAGTCGATCAAGCTCTACAAGGAGGCCATTGCCGACGCCAAGACCATCCTCTGGAACGGCCCCGCTGGTGTCTTTGAGTTTGACAAGTTCGCCAACGGTACCAAGGCCACCCTCGACGCCGTTGTCGACGGTGTCCAGAAGGACGGCAAGATCGTCATCATCGGTGGTGGCGACACCGCCACCGTCGCCAAGAAGTACGGCGTCGAGGACAAGCTCAGCCACGTCTCGACCGGTGGCGGCGCCAGCCTGGAGCTCCTCGAGGGCAAGGAGCTGCCTGGTGTTGTTGCGCTGTCGAGTAAGTAAACTATGTCCACCATGTTTGGAATACGACGTACATGAACTTGTTGATGACGGGATATGAAAATGGAAAAGGTCGGGTGGGGAGGGCTAGTCTGTAGCAACGCAAATATCCAATACCAATAGATCCGGCAGAAGCCGGTATGTCCAACGTTTTTAACGTCTCGAGGAACCCCGTTTTTGGCCAAGTATTTTTGTTGATTCATTAACCGACCAAGTCTATGAGTTCTGTTGGTCTATCCCTGTGCTCCGTGCCGTCCCATCCTATTCCTCGTCCGCAATGTGCTCGACGGAACTCTATTTCCGTTTCGACGCTTCGACCTTCTTGAGCTCCTGCCTGGAAAATGTTAGCTCCTGCAGTCTCCTGGAAGCTCAGAGGGTGGTACGCACCTCAACTGCGTTGAAAAGTCGTCGCTCGTGTCATCATCGTCCCAGCTCTCCTCCCACAGATGCTTCGTCTCACCGCTGCCCTTGGCCGCCTCGGTCTGGTCCTCTGGCCAATCTGTTGCGCATGAGTTAGCCACAATCGATGTTTCCCAAGTTGTTTCTTTAAGCTTCGGTTATGCGGGGAGCTTGCTGAATAGCTCCCGATGGTCAGATAGAGGGTGGAGAGCTTGTGAGAAGCCGAAGCTGGGGACTATGATGGGGGAAGCGTACCATCGACGGGGAAATCCTCAAACTCGTCGTCCTCGCCTAGAGCCGTGGGCTTCTGCTCTGGTTTCTGCTCGGCGGGCTTGTCCTGCTCGTTGGACTTGGGGTCTGTAGAAGCCATGATGACAAAGTGGCTTCGGTACTTTGTTTCGTTCGGATTTTATTCGATAAACTCGATGATGTCGGGGACGGGTATGGATGATTCGTCGCGGGGAAGTGCTGTAGAGGAGAAGGTGGGGAGGATGTGGTTGTTGATGGGCGGGATGGGTTGTTGCGACGACGTCGGAGCCTTGCCGGCGAGGCGGAGGATGGTGCGGGGCGGAAGAAGGATCGGCCGGTGGTGTAGGGTAGGCGGATTTGCGTGGACGGAATGAGATAGAAGATGATGGGTTTCTTTGATGCTTGGAGTTCTTAGTATCAAGTCTGTCCGCATCTGAAAGGCAAAGTTGCTGAGAGGTAAATTATTCCTATTGTGGTGTTCTAATTTGTAGAAGAAATGGCATGCGGGTATCTTATAAACTCACATTGCAGGTATCCATCTAACAAGTGTGTTGGCTCTTGATGGATTGCACCGAGTGTTTGGGCAAGGGCAGACTGTTTCTCAACTATCTAATGCTTTCCTAATAGAATATAGGAAAGAAATTAGCATGGAAAAGTGCCAAGCGCTCAGAGCTTTAGAATCCAACAAATGGCAACCCAACGTTGATTGTTGGGGGAGATGCGAACCACAACCGACGCCTCGCGCCTTTTGGAGTGCGCAAATGCGCACGCTGGCCACGCACCACGAAGACGAATGGGCTGCGCAATAAGGCGACCGCCGACAACTTAAGGACAGGACAGCCCCCGTGAGCTCGTCAACTTGGTGGCTACACCTCCCTCTTCTCACACCATTTCTTAACGTGTGTTTTGCGGGAAACAACCCACGCCCTTCTCCAGCAACTTGCATCGCCTATAAGCCGGCCGGTTGCTAGCATGGGCAATGCTGTTGCTGACGACGACTGCAACGACGTTCCTCTTTTGGTAGGTGACATGAACTCGACTTCCGCTTATCACGGGAGCCTCTACTCCCATGAGCCTCACCCAGACTCGGTAATCCCAATCGGTAACAGCCTGGTTCACCGTGGTGAGGAATCTATTTCGCAACTCCTTCGGAACGAAATGGTAGCTGCACAAAGCCTCGACAAGAAACAGCTCCGTCCTTTTCTCCCACGATTGAAACTCAAGCAAACGATCACACCGGATGTTATGGTGAGCCCCGGATATATACCCGCAGACAATGTCCTGTACAACCACCGCAAGATCTTTGCCATTCTCGCTCTCATTGGGAAGGTGGACGCTTTGGAAACATTCATTTCAGATAATGTCAGCGATGACTATCTTCCCTTTCGCCTCCCGGATATATACTCAGAGGGAACCGCCACGGTGTTGTCTGAAACCAAGCATGAAAAGCCTTGCCCATCGTTTCATAAACTGGACCGAGCCGCTACGGCCCAATTTCTTGAGTGGCAATGGGCATTTATTGTCCCATCCTTGTTTGGCCCTGATACGCAGACGGACAAGGTTCCTTTCCATGACTTTCCCGAGAACGTTATCCTTCCTTTCATTCGTACTGAGCGCTTCAACTCGGGTGGTTTTGGAACCGTCTACCGAGTGGAGATCCATGAAGAATATCGCAAAGAGACCATGGGTTTCAAGGATCATGGCTCGACGGCATTCGGTTCGTCCTGGGCTATGAGCGCAGTGAGTAAGAATTACATGGTTGCTAATGCTGTGGTTTTCGCTGATGTATAGACATTCAAGATGCTCAAGGAAGGTCAGCGACCAGCGCCCTACTACGCCGTCAAGAAGTTGCACAGCAAGAAGCGTAGAGACTTTTTGCAGGAAGTCTCGGCTCTTCAGTTGTTCAACCGCGAAGCGCATCCGAATATTGTCCGCCTCCTGTCGACCTATAGAATTGGGGAGCAGTACCACCTCGTCTTTGACTGGGCTGACTGCGATCTTGCTATGTTCTGGCGCTTGAACCCAAAGCCGGAGGCCAGCGCTGGCAATAGCCGATGGATGTGCAATCAATTGATGGGACTGGCTGATGCTCTGTTCTTGATCCATGGCTTCAACAATCACGACAAAAGCGGCAATGCCCATCGACGCTGGTATGGACGTCATGGAGACATCAAACCGTCAAACATTCTCGTTTTCCCAGACCGTTCGGCCGCCCTTACGAATGGGCTGCAGAACTCTGTGTGGAAGATTAGTGATTTTGGCCATTCGTCCATTGATACAGTCAGCGCTCAAAGCAATGGCCAAGACAGAGAGATGAAACACACTCCAGTCTACCGAGCACCAGAATTTGACCTGAGGCCCCATGAAGTCTCATTGTCCTACGATATTTGGAGCCTTGGTTGTGTGTTTTTCGAGGCACTTACGTGGTTGTATGCGGGCAAAGCAGGTCTCGACAGGCTTTCATCCTCCCGTGTGGACCGGACATCTGATAGCCAAAGCCACGCTGCATTCTTCAGCATTACCCAGACACATCACGGCAAGCGAGTTGCCTCGTTGAAGCCCGGGGTTAAGAATGTGAGTTCCACACAGCGACGCACTCATCGTTTCAGCAGGACACTGACACCGGCAGTGGATTTCTGAGCTTCGACATCATGTTCAAACAAGCTCACTCGCCAGTAATCTCTTGAATTTGATTGAGAATGAGATGCTTGTGGTCGAAACTACTGATCCTCCGCGGAAGAGATCGTCATCGCAGGGCGTGCTATACGCCCTTACAAATATATGCGAGCGACTCCTCAGCGACGATGCAGCAACTCCGCCACCGCCAAGTTTCACCATCTCTGGAATAATGGTCCAACCAGAGCTCGAGTCATGGACGCATGAGCCCTCCGGAACGAAAGACCAATCTGGTCTGCTCCGGATCAACGGGAAGCCAGAGAGCGGCAAGAGTACTCTGATAGAGTACATCTCCCAAAACCATTCCGCTCTTCGTTGCGTGTGTGGTTCTTCTCAAGACGATGGGGGATGCCTTGCAGGCTCTATTGATGATCAGTGCCTGGAGCACAGAGATCTGCTGAAAATGGTTAGGACCCCCAGCCAAACATGTCTTTGTTGTCCACTAGCAGTTTGTTGTTTTCGACTTACACCCAGACATAGGCCGCCTCTCCTTTTTATCCATCATTTTCGACACTCGAATGAGCTCGCTGACCATTGCTGTCCTACAGGTCCCTTCAAAGAAATCGCTCGAGCACAACGGTAAAAGGAAGCGAACGAAGAACGACACGAGCACCGGACATGACGATCGAGGAAGAAGGCCCAAGCGACCGAAGGGGTTGCGGAAGACCCAAAGCCGAAGAAAAAGTTTGCTTGTCCCTTCTGCAAAGCAAGGGTTGAGAAATCGCTTCTGAAACGATCATGCTCGGGACCTGGATGGACTGAGATTCACAGGGTGAAGTACGCTTGGGTCGTTTCCTCCCTCGGCATATGTTTTAACTGATCCATGCTGATAGGGAGCACGTTCAACGTTGCCATACAAGTGAAAGTTTTAGGAGCCCCCTAATCTGTGTCCGATGCCTTGAGGGCTTTAAATCTAAGGAGCTTCTTACTCAACACCAACGTGAGGAGCCACAGTGTCTCATCAAGGCACTTGAGATCCTCAACGGCGAAGTGAGCCTGGATCAGGCGGTCAACTTGCGATCGACCAAGAAAAAGTCCGACATGACCGACGAAGACTTGTGGTACGAATGGTACCGCATTATATTTCCGCATCACGATCCCAACATGTTGCCTTCAACTCCGTGTAAGTTTTACCAACTATGAAGGCTATTATGTCTTCTAGCCTGTCACGCCTGTGGCTTGCCTCTAGACAGCATGTATTCGTGTGGAAGACGATATGCTAATATGTGACTGTACAGACCATGAGGATTTGACTGTGTCATCCATGGACACTCTGAGCACGCAGAGCTCGAACGGCATCTCCCAGCTCAGAGAGCATCTTAGCCGACCTGATGAAAACGAGCAGCAGGAGCTGGAGGCTGACCTCGGCAAAGCTCTGGGCATCTCCAACCCTGACCAGCGTAAGGCTGCGGCAGCTATCTTCCACGACCGCCTGCGCAATTACGTCCAGAGATTCGATGAGAATAGACTGGCACCAACTTATAGCATCCCGGTAAACGACAATGCTCCCAAAGTCGACCTGGTTCCGGTGGACAGCTTCGAGTTCAACTTCGAGTTCAACTTCGATCAAGGTTTTGACAACCCCTTCCCGGAATGGGCCACTGAGGAAACCAAACATGACGGAAGTCTGGGGGATGTTTAGAAGCGAGCTGGTTCCTTTAACGCTGACACGCCTGTCCTACGTACTCCGACTACCGCCAGCCTTTAACTTCAAGTATACGATTAGGTTAAGGCATCCTATCTTTTACATTGCGAACAATAACATTGGAGTTTTATATGGCTTATGCAGAGTGATTCACCTAATCTCGATTTACCAACAAGCTTGGATGGTGAGTACAGCTCAGCTTACTCTTGATCTTGTCGTCCATGGCGATCCTAAGCCCCCCAACATGTTAGTTTTCTTCGACAAGACAGTCGGGAATACAAACGGATTCCAGAATTGCATCCTCAAGATTAGTGAATTCAATAATTTGTCCATTTACATGTGTCGCAAAGTAGATATGGCCTAATTGCATCGGTACCTGTTGTGAGGTGTCTTGCACTTTGCCGATAGCAAAGCGGTTATTTCCTAGAAGTTATGAAAGCGAACGTAAATATTCAAGTAGCGCCGGCCTTGTTGGGCCGTCGTCTGAACCGAGCCTTCTGATGCGAGGCGGATCCGCAACCCATATCTCGACGCGGCTCGACTCGTTCAACCTCGGCGCCTCTTCCACACTATCGGATTGCTACCGCCTCGGCGCATTCATTTCGTCTCAACCGACGTTCTCTCGTGTCTTCTTCCTGAGTTACAGCGTATCACGCTTGTTCACATTGCGGTAGTCCGTCAGCATGGGCCGCACTCTCTACCTCATCGTCTACAACAGCCGGCTGTTCCCTGCCCACTGGGTCCTTTGGATGCCTAGTGAGAATGATCCAAATGTCGGAAAAGTCATCAATGCTGCAGGCGATGTCGCCACCGGGTTCGATGTCACATTTGAACGAAACTACAGCATCGCAACTGAAAGCCGTCCCTACCAAGTGATTCCACTGGCTCAAATCGACGATGAGAACGTCACAGACGTACCAGGAGACGGGAACTGGAGTACGGAGTGCGCGTCGGAGGGCAGCCTCTTGGCCCACGACAAGATTGAAGAAGCTGGGCTCAGAGTCCCTGCTCCTGCTAAAAGTCTCAGACCTGTGTCTGCTGTCAGTCATTGAACCCTTGATTTGATTCACAAACCCCTAACAAGTTTCGAATTTTAGGCATCTCAGTCTCGTGTGGAGATCAAGAATTGTCAAACATGGGTTTACGAGGTTGTGGAGCAGCTTGTGCAGGATGGAATCGTGCCCGAGTCTGCTCTCGAGGTTCTTCAAAACGCCCCCAAGAACTAATCAGATGCAGGATGCCTATTTTTTCTCAACTTATTATGATGCAAGATAGAGGGAGGATCAATGATGGAAGTTGACGTTACGTGATCAGAGTGTCTCTCGCGATGAGGAAGTCCCTCCAGACCGTCTCACGCTAGGAACGTTCAGCAACTTATCCTATACACTGTCGGACGGCTGCTATATCTTCAATTCAAAGGATGTTGTTGCTTAAAGGATATGTGCGTGTGTGCGTCAATGTTCTTGGGTTTAGGCCATTTGCACTTTTCGCCAACTCCGCCTTAAGTTGCAACTGCACGTGTGCGTCGTCAGCTCTAGGCTCCATGCTTGAGCAAATTCGACATCTGTGATGTGCCAAGACCTTCACACACCCTCTTTTCCATCATTTTTCATTTGCGAGAAACGTCAGCATCCAGCTATGGGAGGTTGTATGAGTTCTCCCATAGTAAGGGGAGAAAAGAAGCCTTCCCACACCAACTTTGAGATGGAGAACCTGGACCCTCTCAGCTACACACCCGAGTCGAACAAGAGCAAGATGCGCAGCCGCATCGTCGACACTGTCCACTTTGTCGCCCTCCGCGCCCTCGAGACCGGCGGCAACCACTGGGTTATCTTCCTACAGACCAGCACGGACGAATCCGTCCGTCTCGACATTGTGCCCGGCGCTTACCCCGGCCGCAACGGCTTCCTCGGCCGGCTCGACATCCTCCAGCACGGGTACGGAGTGATGCACCACAGCCACAAGACCATAAGCATCTCCGCAGAGCCCGGACATTCCGTAGCCGACTTCTTGGATGCCATTGTCCAGGCCGATAACCACCGGTACGAGTTCACCCGGGAGGGGAGGGGATGTAGCGGCTGGGTGCGCGACCAGTTCTACTTGTTTGTCCAAGCCGGGCTCCTCCCGTGCGGATGGGAGAGCACAATTGAAGTAGCAATGACTACGGCGTGGGCGAAGAATGCATCACGAGGCCCATGGCCCATGACTTTTGGCACGTACCTGAGAAACAGAAATGGGAACTGACGGGAAGTAAGCCATGGCCAAAATAGTGGTATCAGTTCGTAGGCACGAAGAATGAACTAGGCTGTCATCTCTTTTGCACACCAACTATTCTACATTCCAGACCAGCGCCGCCGTCTTTCTTCCACCCGATATAACATGGGCTCTTCACTCTCAACGCATTTCAAAGGAAAAGCGCGCCGCAAAGAACCCGGGGAATCTGTCCAGCGCAGCTCTCGGATGTCATCCAGAGAGTCAGTAGCTGGCCCTGATTTTCTTAATCCCTACCAGGACGTAAGTGCCACTGATGATAACCAATGTATACAGAGTATGTGCGATTGCTCAAATGATATCGCGCCTTGAAACAGCCTGCATCAACCGATGACAATCGTACTATGTTAACTGACCTTTGCTCTCTCAAAGGCAAGGTGCTTCCACAATAACAAAGAACACAATTTTTCCACATTTCAAGCATCATAACCCAATGCTTACACAATGACCTGATTAAACTTCTGCTGCGGCTGCTGCAGCTGCAGAAGGAAAGACTCAACCGAATGCATCACTAGAGGTTATTCCAGCCCTCAGTGGCTATAAGAGCGACAATCGTACATTCCCTCTCGATGGCAAGACATCACCTCTGTACCTGAGCAGCAGCTCTTCACGCCTTCTCGACCGCGCCGCGAGTTTATCACTATGGGAGAGTCAAAGTCATCCGCATTTCCAAATCTCTTGTCATCAAGGGAGGATTAGGCATTACCAAGAGTGAGTCGCAGAACATGATATTCGCCTCCGAAAACCCTACATCTATCGGTCCCAAAAGTGCATCGCACCTTCACAGCCAAAATCCCCGATATCTGCAGGACCAAGCAAATCAAGGGTCATTTCATCGTCATGAACTATATAGCAGGGCCAACAGTGGAGGCATGCTGGGATACCCTCGACAGGGCTTTAAAAGAGTCTGTTGCGCAGCAGGTCGCCGACATGATTGAGAAGATGCAGTCCAGATGCCTCAACCACCTCCCTCCGGGGCCTCTTGATCACGGTCAAGACGAAAAATCCCAGGGCCCATGGTTCACAGATTATGGCGCCGGGCCGTTCACCACTCTCGCAGATCTCGAGGCCTGGTGCAGCCACAAGATCGACGTCGGTGTCATGGTCCACCAGCTGCCCGCCGACACGCCGAGATTTCAGTTTCAGGACGTGGTATTCACGCATCAGGATATTGCGCCGCGGAATATGGTCCTGGATGAGAACAACAAGGTGTGGCTCATTGACTGGGGCTGCGCGGGCGTGTATCCCCGAGGCTTTGAGCAGGCAGTGCTGCGAGAACAATCGTGGAATGGTGAGTTTGCAGACATGGTTCTGGAGAGACTGTCGGATATACAGAAGGATCTGACACAACGATATAGAGATATTCAGTACGGGCTTTCTACTGGTCGACTGCTTTAGTCTTTGGATACATACCGCGATATCATGGACGGGCCGAGGCCCTCGCTGGTGTCCTTGCGACCCCAACGGTTATGAAACTGGCTGTTATCGCAGGCTTGCTGGTGTTGTATATGTAAGGCACTTCGTTAACACCATCTCAGTGCTTGGAATATGCCCTTTCGAAAGGCGTGCTGTACGACTGAGCAAGGAAGGTTAGACGCGGTTCCCCATTTGCGCTGCAATCAACCAGAGTTTTCTTCATCTTTTTAACATATCATGTGAACTTTTCGTGACATTCGTCATTGCATTCTGCCTTGGCTTAAGGTGTTTGTGTTTGGACCAAACAAACGTGCCAAACGAACGCCACGTTAGAAAGCTCGCCGGTGACTCACGGTCAAGGACTTATATCTACCTAAGCATTGCTCTGCCTTCACTTCGGAGCCATCACTATTTCCTTCGCATCGCAATTTATTTATCTTGCATTTCCCTCTCACTTTGCCTGTACAAAGTTGCTCAAGATGACAACCCCGGCATTCGCCCTGGAGCAAACGACTCTCAACGCTATTCGATCCCTGCCTCCGAATACCTACCTGGTTCATGCGACCAACTGCATCGCAGAATGGGGAGCTGGAATAGCAGCTGAGCTGGCTACTGTTTTCCCAGCGGCATGTCAAGAGTACAAGAAGTTCTGCCATGCTGCCAAGACCGACACCTCGGCACGATGGCCTCCGCAAAGTCTTGCCGGACGCTGCCTCATCATCCCACCACAGCCGACAGACGTGGCTGCCGGCGCTCCGAGCATACACATCATCTGTCTTTTCACGAGCTACGGCTATGGAAGGCCAAACAAAGGAACCGGGAAGCCGGGGAAAGACAGCACAGGCAGGATCTTGGCCCAAACCGAGAGCGCTCTAAAGGCACTGAGAGCCCAGATCGAAACGGAAACAGATGCGAAAGAGAAGGGAAATACGACGATTTATTCGCCAATGTTCAACGCTGGCGCTTTCCGAGTTCCGTGGGACAAGACGGCGGGGCTGATTGAGAAGGAGTTTGAAGGGTGGGATGGCCACTGGCTGGTTATGGCACCACCGTCGAAGTGATTCCTAGGGGTATCTGAATGAGGAATACAGGGAGAAGTCTCCTGGGGAAGTTGTGCAAGGGAGGTGAACGTTGGAATTGAAGATGATATTATACCCCTGCCGGTACATGAGCAGGCGGAGTCCCAAAGCGACCGCCCATCGCTGAAGTCCGAGCGAAAGCCAACATATTTTGAGTGTGAAAGCCATCATAAGATGTATGTCAAGTATTTTTCATGCCACTTGCTTTGACGTGCCATTTCTAATCCTCATGCCCGGCTTGTTTCAGATGGATCTTGAACCATGGAGCGAAAGGAATTTGATCCCTGCAACCGAGCACTATATCTAACCACTCTTCGTGGTTTCCTCTCTGATCGATTTTCCCCTCTTCACATCTCAACATCACCTAAGCGTCAAGACTCTTCATCCTCAAGATGCAACGCAAACCTGCCAAGCTCCCACATCATGAGAGCTCTATGCCCATCAACCCCCAACTACAGTCTGCGTTCGTCACCCGCCTGCCCCGCGAAGTCCGAGATGCCATCTACCTCGAACTCTGGCGTTCCTGTGGCCTCCGCCAGCATATCGTATGGCACAAGCAGGACACCGAGCAGGACGCGACTGGCGAGCATTTTTGCCGTTGGCCATGCACTACAGAGTACGACGTACAAGACCCGCTGCAGGAAGATATCGAACTCTTACGGATTCAAGAGCATATCCCCCTCGGAGAGAAGCTCAACACCGTAACTCACCAGACACGTCTTATGTCCCCTTGGCTAAATCATTGGAAATGTGGTGAATGCTGTCAGGAAACACATGGCGTATGCGTTGAAGAAATGTATCTCCAGGTAGGAGACGTCTTCGACTGTACTTCGGGGTACCCTTGCTGGAAGAAATCCTCGGAAACAAGTGACCATGTTTTACCCAGCAGTCTCTACATGCCAATGTTATTATCGTGCAAGGTTCTGTGTGTGAAGCTGAGCACCTCACTCTTTGTGTCCCGGGACTGACTGGTCTCTTCTAGGTCGCTGGAATGTCTCAAGTTTATCTACGAATCGACTACATTCGTGTTCACGGATGTTTTAGCTTGGCAGATGTTTGTCGGAGTCTGCGAGCTAGTTCCACCCGTGGGCTGGCCAAAGATAAGCAACCAGCCTCCAGCATTTCCCAGATATGCTACGAGTTTGGAGCTATCACTTTCCCCAGTTTTCTCATACGATGTGATTTGTACATCACCTTTGTTGAGTCCTCATCCAGATCGTCTCCACGACGCTTACGACTTTCACTGGCTGCAGCTGGACAGATTCCAAAACCTGAGGAGCATCAAGATATGGGTTGCAGCCCGTTCCACTATATTGTACTTTGATAGAAACGGCGGCTTCTGTTCCCCAGATTGCGCCAAGTTTAGCGATTTCGACGCCGAGACACTAAAAAGAGCCCTCTCCCCCTTCGGCACATTACAAGAGTTTGTCATAAGCACTCCCCTGGACGAAGAGATAGGACCCGAGGATGGATATGTTGAGGGCATAACACAGCAACTAGGCCACGCAGTTTGGAAGAGAGGCACTGGTGATAGATTTCATCCGCACTTGGAGCGGTCATACAGAAATGACATACCCCAAGGTTATGTGTATACCAGCCCCGAAAGGTAAGATTTGTCGACGAATTTCCGCCTTTGCCTCTGCGTATTAATTTCCCCTTATAGGACGGTAACGATATACAACTATCCCAGGATCGTCGCAGATTCATGCATGCCCCCATGCGAAGAGATTTGAGTGGAATGAAGCGATCCCACTCGAATGTGACCATGAAACGATTACAATGGCTGACTGCTGGGGTGCTAAGGTCAATGGCTGTTTCCAAAGAAGCTGAATCTGCCCTTACAAGCGTGGGTGGTCCGCTACTAAGAATGATGCTCGATGCATAGAAGTTTCTGGACGCAACTCTCTATTAGGAGTACTTCCAAGAGATGGACGGAATGAGCTTTCCAGCCCGGTAAATTAGCTCAAAATGATAAGTGTATGGCATTCTTCCGGCGCGTTGTAACTATCGACATCGATTGTTCGCTATAACTCGAGCGCTTAAAGCTCGACGATCCCCCGCAATGCCGATCTGCCTTAATTCCCTTGCGGGGAAAGTTGTTCCTCTTGCGCGCGAATAGCATGCCATCGCTAATTTATAGAATTTGGGAAACAACGTCTGATTATGGAGCGCCAAGGCCGCAGTTCTTGGTTCTGCCTCTGCTGGCCGTCGGGCACTTTACCTGCTATTCCAACCCTAGATTATTCCGGGGAAACAGTAGCAGGTTTATCAGATGACGAAGCTTTCTTACGAGCATGGGACAGCATATATATTCGGAACCTGGACGTTATGCTGTGGACACATCCTTCTGTACCACCCGCTTCCTCATTCACAAGCTTCACCATGCGTCTTTGGTCTCATTTTAACCTACAGGCCCTCCTAATATTCCTGTCGGTCAGGACGACCTTCGCCCGCGTCCTTTCAAAAAGGGACAGCCCCGTCTTACCAGGTCTCTGGGCCGACCCCAACATTGTCGTTGTTAACCGCACCTACTACCTCTATGTCACCACTGATGGCTTCGAAGGATGGGGCGGCAACGAGTTTTTCTGGTGGAAGTCCAAGGATCTTGTCTCCTGGACCAGGGGCGAGAAGCCGATCCTTGTCCTAAATGGCGAGAAGGGCAACGTGCCTTGGGCAACTGGCAATGCTTGGGCACCTGGCTTTGCAGCGCGGGAAGGGAAATACTTTTTCTACCACAGTGGTGAGAATCTATCGGTCAAGAAGGGCCATAAGAGTATCGGCGTGGCCGTCGCCCATCACCCCGAGGGACCATTCAAGGCCGAGTCCAAGGCCATGATTCTCGGCACCAAAGATGAGGAGATTGTTAGCAACCAGACCATCGATCCAGCCGCCTTCCAGGATCCCGAGACTGGCAAGTGGTATCTCTACTGGGGCAACGGCGTTCCAATCGTGGCCGAGCTAGAAGACGACATGATATCGCTCAAGCCTGGCACATGGCACAAGCTAGAAGGGCTTGTCGACTTCAAAGAGGGACTCTTCCTCAACTACCGAGATGGGATCTACCATTTGACGTATTCTATCGCTGACACAAGGTCTGAGGACTACCGCGTCGGCTACGCCACAGCATCCAATCCCATCGGCCCCTGGACTTACCATGGCGTTATACTGAAGAAGGATCCCTCTCTTGGCATTCTCGGAACAGGGCACAACTCGGTGCTCAATGTGCCTGGAACTGATTATTGGTACATCGTGTATCACCGTTTCCAGATTCCCGGTGGAGGTGGTTTTAAGCGCGAGACGACGATTGACCGGCTTTACATTGACAAAGATACGGGCCTGTTCCAGCCGGTGAAACCGACTTTGGAGAGCGTTGGGCCTCAAATAGTTCCTGGATATGGTCCCTATATTTAGGTTAGGCTAGCGTTATTCAATGCCAGCAATCCGTGTCGTAACTAAGAAGTTATAGCTCTGTCGATGCTTATACGAAGACTCTGTGCGTGGAGGAGAGCCCACTCTACAAATAATTCAACGAGGGAATATATATCCCGCCTTTGATCCTGTTACGTGGTATCGGGCATGATGCTTCAACTATGTTTTGGCTACTGTGTTCATATTAACTGTGCGCCTTTGATCTATGCAAAAGCATCCTTTGGGTATAGAAGATGAGATAAACGACCTAATGATTGGATATCTTGCCTGCCGAATACTAATCCCTACTCCCGGGACCTGTGCTCTACTTGTGGGAGAACGACCATGCCCGATGGACTACGGGTATCCAACCAGAACAGTGGAGACTGATCTGAGCGAGGATGTCATATGCGTTGGAGCAATGACCTCAGATCTTGTGATGGCTCGTGACCTGGCTCGATTCGTATGCCATGGACTGCATAGTCTGCCGGTGATCTTTTGGCCTGTGAAACTCTCGATAGACTGTTGGAGATCATCTCAGCTTGGCATTGTAGTATAGCGTTAACAATGAGATTACCGAGGCCATCGGGCCAAACATGCGATATGGAGACGTGTCTACTCTTTGCAGTAGCATTGGAAACTTTCAGACTGACTTGCCCTCTGCCTTGGCATTTGATAGCAATGAGCCGCGTGTAACCCTGTCGGATGATGTTCTTCACCAGTTGTACATCCACAGTGAGCGGGTTACATGTACAGCCCTCGGAAACGTGCCGTTGCTTGTAGTTGTAGCCAGAGTCAAGTCGATCATTGTTTGCCACGCAAGACTATTCCGTAGAATTGTGGTTAGAAACGTTGGAAACTGGAGATGTCCGCCAAAGGCGGGCGAGAAAGCAGGCGGTGATGGGTCACACACGTCAATAATTCAGGTGACTTGCTGCGGACACCATCCAAGGGTTTTCACGTGCATACCTAAAAACGCGCAAGACCAGTTAAAAGGCTGCGTCTCATGTGAGTTGGCAGAGAGACAATAGTCGGGATGGTCCTGGCCAGGACAAAGATCGCCATTCCGATTTTTCCGGCAGGGGAGCAGTTAAGCTGTCCTTTTCTCTGTAGTCATCGCCTCACTTTGCGGCTGATGGAGAGTAACATGCAGAGATTCAGGCGGTAAACAATAGCAGAGCCTGATCTCAATCTTACCAGGACAACATTCATACCCTGCGTATTGGTGGGAATACCAGCCAAGCCAGTCAGCCACAATGGCAACGCGGCTAGGCAACAAGATCAAGTTAAAATATGTCTTATGCTATCTTATACGGTAAATTGTATGAGGTCTTCGTTTCTAGCCGAGCGCAAATGGACTTCAGCAACAGATCTGCAGCTTAGACCCCTTAGCGAGTCCACCTTACAAGACGAATTACAAAGGTGAGTCGAGAAAGCCTCGGGCCTAGACGTCCCAGAAGGTATTTCGAAGGCAGCCATGAGGCATTCTGTGTGGCGGAGCACGCGACATCGCCACGTAAGATGCAGAATGAGTGGTTAATTGTTCCAATGAAAGTCGCGGACTCGCGGATCAGGCCTCCATTAGACCTTGTCCTTTCCCCTCAACTTTCGACGCCTCCCTCTAGATAAAACCCCCGTCGTTTCCCCCTGGAGGTCTTTGTCGACTGGTCTATCTATATACTGTTGGAAAACGAGCCTATTTTGAAAAGGACTAGTCGCTAAACATACTGGTTCAATGGCGACATCGATGCAGCGTTCCTCAATCTTAGGGGGACAATCGATCATACCCAGCACGGTCAATTGTGCTACGAGGCTGTGCGAAAGATGCCAAAAAATCCCATTCGACGATGGAAAGTATCAAGGTTTCACTGGCCTGTCACAAACAGGGCATGAATGCCTCAAGCTCGACGACGAGGATGAAAAGAGAGAGCAGAAAGTTGACTTCCTGCTGGTCGACACTTGGCCGGAACTTGACATCCTCTCCGCTTCCGCCGAAACTTGCGAATTTTGCGAGATGCTGAGATTGCAACTGAGAGAAACCACATTCCGGGTAAAATTCGAACGCGGCTGGATATGTGTTGACCTTGCCTACCGCTCTAGAGGTGATTACTTCCATCCACCGCCGGACAATCACTACGCATTACTTGCGCTAGATGCTTGTGTGTTCGGGAAAGCGGAACAAGAACAGATGTCTCAGGTACATTTGGCGAGGTAAAGACTCAGTTACTGATAATGGCGTTGAAAGAAGGCTAATGATTGGAGCAATAGGCTGCGTTTCACGATCGATGCCGTTGACGGTAAATCACAAGCGCAATACACCTAAGTATTAGTAAGAAACTAACATAATCTCAAGGACCATGCCAGCGTTGGTTGAGTATTCAACCAACACCCCCTAAGGAATTTCTTTGCGAAGAGAACATCTCAAAGATCACAGCGCTTCTCAAACAATCAGGCAACACGGAAGAAACGCCCATATTTCCAACCCGAGTACTTGACTTAGGATGTCGTGACGCTGTATCGGCATCTATAAGGCTTGTACCCAAATACGAAGTAGTTGGGAAGGCGACCAAGTACCCCCCCTATGTGGCTCTTAGTTACCGGTGGGGTTCTCCCGAGCAAGCTTCAACTCAGTCAAAAACCACAACTAGCAACGTTCGAGAGAGGATGACCAACATCGACCTACGGACAGTTTCCAAGGTCATCAATGACGCGGTAACTGTGTGTAGGGCGT
This sequence comes from Fusarium cyanostomum, assembly GCA_014824385.1. Taxonomy (NCBI): domain Eukaryota; kingdom Fungi; phylum Ascomycota; class Sordariomycetes; order Hypocreales; family Nectriaceae; genus Fusarium; species Fusarium cyanostomum. The sequence continues at coordinate 41,590 of JABCKW010000510.1, forward strand.
TTCGAGTAAGATACCTTTGGGTTGATGCTTTGTGCATTATACAGGATGACGTCCAAGACTGGGAGCGAGAGTCTGCCACCATGGGAGGCGTTTTTGGGAGCGCCTACCTCACCATTGGAGTTGCGTCGCTGGATTCGTGTCACGACAGTTTTCTCTCCAAATCACTTCCAACCATTGAGCTCCCATTTCTATCGTCTGTCAATCCTAGAGTAAAAGGGGCTTATAGACTTGTTGCAAGAGGTAACACGGGCTCAAACTTTACCGGTCTTAACGACTTCGAGGATATACAGGGTTCATGGATAAAGCGTGGCTGGGTTTTCCAGGAGAGATCTTTGTCACGTTGTCTGCTGATTTTCGGAAGTACTGCGCTTCACGTCGAATTTGAGGGAAAGGGCAGCTTTTTCTTTAATATTGCAAGCCAGACTCTTAACTACGACAATTGGAGAGAACTGACAGCTGACTACAGTTATATGAAATTGACTTTTGACGGAGACAGGCTTCCAGCACTTTCTGGACTGGCTAGTCGTTTCGCAGAAGCCCTCGGGGATCAATATCTCGCCGGCATGTGGAGGAATGACTTGCATCTTGCTCTATTCTGGGCACCCTGGCCAGAACATCAGACATGGAGTCTTCACAAACTAGTCGAGTCACTAGAGGCGCCTCGCTTATATGTTGCACCATCATGGAGCTGGGCTCGACAAAGCGACTACACGGAGATTGGCTTCTATAGCTTCCAGCCAGACCAGCGTGCAAAGCATACACCACAATGCGACATTCTTGGGGCTCAATGTGTTTCTGCTGGACTCAATCCATTTGGGATGATACAGAGCGGGTTTATCGTTCTTTCTGCTAAAGTATTCCATTGGGGATTGCCCCTGACGCGCACTGAGTTGGAAGATTCACGACGCTCTATTTGGTGGAACACTGACAACACACCCGTCGTGGAATTTCTTCTTGACTGGTCTTTAAAAGAAGAGCCGACTCGATATGATCAACTATTACTCCTCCTGTTGGGAAGCTGTTGCGATGATGATGTCGAAGATAGCAATGACGCCTCAATTGGCTCTTTGTTCGACAGGGATAAAGTTGAGGATCAAGACGAATGCTTATACGGGGACACAATGTTGATCAGCCACGATGAAGAACAGGATTCGGATGGAGGCAGCTGGCGTGAAGAAGATGATGACGACTTCAATGGAAGCGATGGGGAACATTCTGCACAGGAATCCGATTGTGCCTACGGTCTTGTTCTTCATCCAGCCAAAGACGCGGACACATTCTATCGTGTGGGTTTGTTCAATTCTCAGGCTGTACGACACGCGCCTCATGGGGGTTTGAAGTTCTGCCAAAACTGGGAGACCAGAACAATCACTCTGATCTAGGATATGTATTGTATTTTCGTTCTAATTCTTTTTTGGATAATCTATCTTTCAGTAGATGTGCAATAATATTGTGTCTTTGATCATCACATGCAGAAAGATGGGAGTCTGAAGAACCGAACTCGATGGGTGTTAATATTTCCGTGAGTTGCACCGCCCAATTCGCTCAAGGCCTTAGGGTCTTAAGAGAGGACTGATCCTTCTACTATCTCGTGATAATTGCTAGGAGCTAGACACTACTAGATACTAGGTCTTTAGACTTCATTCTATATCCAAAAGCTACCTTTTAGATAGATCAAAGACACGCAGTTCACAATAACACAGTTGAAGCATCATGTAGAAGCTAGGCATGCATACTATGGAGGGTTATGGAATTGAGACATAGAGATTGTCGTGGTTAAAAATCTCATACAGTTCTCCATGCCACTTCCAACAAGTCTTCAATGCGTGTTGGTGGATCAGTCTTCCCTTCGAAAGCTTTGATGAGATCCAAACCGTCGAGTTGGTCAAGGTCATACGAACCAAGTGCCGCACTCGCCTCGAGATCAGCTATCACAGCCTTCAACTGTCCGAGCCCCCTCGGATAGCGCTCCGGAAACCGCTCAGCAATGGCAACATTTTCTGGGAGCAAAATGCTGTCATGTTCAAGAAGCTTGGTCACCGGTTGATAATGAACTTTGAACATGTGGCCTGTGTACTGCTCAAAGAGCGCCACGAGCTCGTTCAAGGTGATAGTGCTTGCTGCCGTGGACATTGCTCTTGGCCACTTGTCCAACTCGAGGGCTAGAGCAGTGTACCGTGCCACGTCGGTGGTCAAAGACATTGACATCTTTGCTTCGCCATCATCGGGAAGGACTGCAACTCGATTGATGGGGTCGACAAAGAAACAGAGCGCTCTCAGGCGAGTTGGAAACTTTGGTATGCCGTAGTAGTCCATGAACATGCCAGGGTATATGTATGTGAATTCGAGACTGCTCTTTTCAAGCTCTCTCCGGCCGGCCAGGTGGAACACCTTATTCGGGTAAGGAACTGCGTCTCCGAGATCGTAGTCGATGTTGAACTCGGATGGAATGAATCGCTTGACACAGGAGACTTGGTCGGCTGCGCGAATTAATCGCAACTGAGCTTCGCATGCGACGTCGTCGCGAAGACTGAACGCGCAAATGACTACTTCGATGTTGTACTTTTTCAGTTGTTGGGCGAGATCACCGACACTCGAATAGTCGGTCTGGATAAAGGGGATGTAGTTTTCGCCAGTCAAAGGTGATGGTCTCTTTGACGAGTCATCTGGCGTCTGTGAATGCTTCAGCACTGCGAATAGATCCTTCAAGACATCAAGTATGTTACTTACGCTTCGCGACAACACGTATACCTCATGTTTTCCCGTTTTGAATAATGCATCTGTAATAAGACCTCCCAAGTCGCCAGAACCTCCAGCAACAGCGACGATCACCATGGCGCGAAAGAGTTAAGTATTGGTCTTATTTCCTTTACTTGACGATGGTTTGCTGTTGGTGAAAGAAGAGAGCGGAGATGATTACAAACAAATAGGTAGTCATTGACGCCCAATGGAGTTGCAGTCGTATGACTCATGACCTCCGCCTGAGGCTTAGAGAATCCGATCCAGCAAATGATCCAGAGACTCAGAGTCGACGGGATGTAAGCATAGTTGACGCTTAGCCTAATGTGGGTAGAATGAGTGGTCGTCAGATCTTGCCAAAGAGCGTGGAGGATGATTGACTACGTGATTGGTGACTAATTAGAGGGCATTACGGAGTACTCTATGTGATTTACAGTCGAGGGTCTTTTGTCCATTGATCTATCTCGGGAGAAAGTTACCTTGGCTGGAAATAGAGAGGAATGGGAAACGTGAGCTGGAGCCAAGGTTGGTTACGGCTACTTGTGACGCCTTGTCTATCGTTATAACTACGTAGGGCGTCAGAATAAGCGTAACAAATACCTAGTTATCTGCAACAGAAAGACTTTGTACGGATGTAATCGCGTACGATACCATAGTAGCATTAATACCAGCTGCAATGCTTCCACACTGTATTCCTCCAGCAAAGCTAGATAAAGGTATCACCAACACTGCAGCAGCGTGGCGTTGCCGTCTTCCACGTGGTGTCCAGCACGAAGAGTTTCGCAAATATCTCTTTCCTAGTATATCCTCCTTACTCAACCGTCTAAGCAATGTCAAACAAGTCGCCCTGAGATCCTCTTGCGAAGCTGTCGCTGAGCAAGTTAGGCGATCACCCATAAAACTGCTGTACGGAGATTATGTATGCCCTGCCTCATCTTATGTGATGACTTATATGCCGCTTCAAGGACACCTATGAGAGAGTGTCAGTCCCCAAGGCCGGCAGAACTTTCACGGATAGTGTCATATGTTGCATGGATCGACACCAAAACATGGCCTGAAGCACAGATGCCATGATCAGCTATCCCATGGCACTCAAGAGTCAAATATTGCAACTACATAGACTATGGCCGGGACTAAGAAGACAGCTGAATTGATACATAGATATCACCAAGAAAAGTTCTTTCTCCTTCGATCCACAGTTACGAAGAGAAAAAGAATGCCACCAAACCACATGATCCACATCCTGCGTTAACGAGCCCAACTCCTGACGATCCTGCGCTCGTTTTCTCAGTCACTCGCGTCCTTCAGCATACCACCAACAGCCTCGGGAAACCCTGGGAACTTTTCCTCTAGTGGGCCTATCCCTTCGAACCCTAGCCGCAAAAGGGACGCGAACACACGAACCCGGTGGTTCCTTTTCTCCAACTCGGCCCTTCGGGCTCGCAGAGCATTCACATCCCGTGTAATCCTTTCGACCACTGACTTGAGAGCATCCAGCTTATCCTTGGTATTTTGGAACACACTGGCTGCTTCCTGATGATCAGCCACAGCACTCTTGTACTTGCTGCCCAATTCATCACGCTCCCTGACCCCGGTTGATATTGCTTCCAGGATCCATCCAGGGGGAGAATCTTCCGAGTTTACCATGTCTTGCCATGTCTGCAGAAACTTATTAGTTACGTCCAAATGGGTGCTGTACGTCTTGACTAAGGCGCCTGCCTCGACTTGCGCTTGGGCGGCCACGCGGAGGTCGAGTTCAAGCCGCCGATGCGCGTTCCGGGCTACCTCCATGCCGCTTTTCTTATGTCTTAATTTAGTGCCAGAGACGCGATTCACCCATTCTTGCAGACCCTGCAAGTGCTTCTCGACTGTTGCGGAGAATTCTTGACCTGCAGCGTTGATCGCTCGGTACATCTCATTGCCAGCATCGTCGTCACCGACATGGCTGTTGCTAGCTTCCGTAGCCAGTGATGCAGAACCCGAGTTTCTCTCCGCTTCGGAATTGTTGATGACGGGCTCGGAGGAAGATGTCTCGCTGCCCGAGGACGAAAGGCGTTGGGATGTCGGGACTGGTGGGGGGCATCTGACTGAAGGTCTTGGAACCCTTGCCGTGGGCTGCGATGGACTGGAATCTTGAATCTTCGTTCTCTTCGCCGGCGACGGGGTCCATTCTCCGTCTTGGTCTTTAGAGAGGGATCTCTTTCCTCGCGTCGCCTTGGTCGCGTTAGGAGCTACTCAAGTCATGGTCGACCGCACTTACGATATGGGACGTTTCCTCAGGTGCCTCGGGAAAGAAATGATCGATGGCGTTTTTGATGTCATGAAGTTGCAGCTTGTTTCTATCCGCAGGCTTGTGGCACTTGACTCTTTCCGCCAAGTCGGCCTTGATGTCGTCAAAGGTAACGGTCTCTTGTTCAGCAAGCTCTATGCCGAGCGCGCGGACTTTCTCCAAGAAGGTGACGCCGTCCCAGTAGGTGTCGGTGCAGTGAGGTGCTAGATCGCATGGAAAGTGGCCAGTTATCTCGTGAAACTTCAGAATGCATTTCTTGCGACGCGAGTCGAGAACGGCATGTTGTAGGGGGAAGATCAGATTGTCTCCGTAAGGCGTGTCGGACGAAAGCCGAGGGGTATCTGGCCCAGCGGGCTTCTCGCCTGTGGCAGACATGCTGGTCTGAGTCCCGTGGAAGAAGTTGTTAGAGGGCTTGACGATCCATAAGATAGATGGGACAGGTGAGTTGAGTGATCCAAGTCTGATAAAGGCTCCAGCGAGGAGGAACAATAGCTAACAGAGCCGGGCGCTACACCAGCAGTATGATAGGAAAGATCAGCTGGTTTCGTTTGGCAATCAAGCAAACAATTCGGTTGTACAAAACAAAATCTCAAGGCAAGGCTGCTATCCGGCGGGGCCCACAGAATGGAAGTGACAGCACAGCGAGGCAGCCAAGCCAAAGGCAACCCTCATGCGCTGCGTCGTCACAGCGACCGGAAGACAATGGATAGGAAATTATTGACTTGATGCAGTTTCAACCTTGTGATTCAGCACTCTGTAGGCAGTAGCTGGTTGGCTGCAGCCAAGGCACATATGGTAGGGTTTCAAATTCACAGAGTCAACCATCAGCACGACATGTATCCACAGCCCGTGTTGTTTGCGAAACACACTCTCTTCTTATGGCGTGCATCTTTATTTCCCCTCCCAACCTCCTATTGGTGCATCCTGGGAGGCAGCGGATAACTGCTTCCACCCCCTGCCTGTGTTGGTTGTGTCCACCGATCACACGGCTCCATTACTTGGCACGGGCAGACTGGGAGACTCTCCAGATGCTTGGCATTCTCAATACCGATGAGAACAGCCCGTTGTATGCCGGCTCGCGAGTTATTGTTGTAATGTGCCCACTCGAATGGCTTTTGTGCTTCCACTCAAAGCACATCTTTGAAGGTATAGAGAAGATATTGCATAGAGGTTGGCATTGTCAAGCAAGACTGCAATTACTTACCTTGACAGCTTTATCCTCTTTCACGGCCGGCATCTAAACCCCTCAACACGTCAATGGTATCTGCGACGACACTGTCTATGGCACCTACTGTCCACAACGCTTCTGGAGTTCGCCCACTGAAGGAAGGTGGTAGACTACTGACAGAAGCAGCACATTGTCTCGTTTAAATGCGTTCTCCTGCCAATTTTAAGCATTGTTGGTCCACAGCTGTTCGACATAGGGCCATACACCCGGTGGGACGCCAGCTCAGCTAAGAGCTAAAAGCTCCGTGACCTTAACCTCTTGAGGTCATAAATTATAACAGCCGCGACTACTCTAGTACCATCTCGTTCAAGTTGCCCGCTACTTGATCCTCTCCTGTTGAATCCATTGAAACAAGCATAAGCTTAAAAAACTCTTTAATGCTTCTATTTAAGACCTTCTTCTGGTATGTAGCAGCGTCATTGAAGTAGGTGCTGGCCGGCTTAAATCACTATCCAAAGCACTAGTAATGTAACTAGCTCTAATAAACATGAACCACACTTAGTGAAAGGAATCAAGCTGTATCATCTGTCCATGCGCCATTCGCGAAGTATCTCCATGTCTTCCCACTTTGAGCGGCGTACGGGTCTTCGTACCAGCCGTCTGGGTATACCTGCTCCGCAGTGGCTGCTTCGGCAGCTTCCCTTTGCTCACGTCTTGCTCGGGGGCAGTTGCTTGGCAGCCCATTCTTGGCTTGGAGTGTAGAGTAATCGTAAGATGAAGACCTGCCACTCTTCTGATACTGCCACACGCGTCCATTGGCATCCCGGTGCTCCAGTTTGATACGATGCTCATGTGTAACCCTTCGGCCGTTATCGCTGCCCCTCAGTCGGACCTTGTAGTGAACAGCAGCCATTCTGCCGCCAGTGGTTGTTTTGGGGGTACTCCTACAACGTGGATGATGTCAATCATCGCATAGAAATGATCCAAGGCGTACATGTAACTAAAACTGGGGGTTTCTGGACTTTGAGGGAAAACCACTCACAATATTTCAACAGAGTCATATTCACCTTGCTCCATCACTTCCACAGCTATCCGTCTCATGGCATCTCTGAGACCATCAACTGGGTTGCATCTCCACCTGACGGAACCTGGCATAGCTTTGAGCTTAGGCGGTAAAAACAACAGATAAAAGATTTTGGTTAAGTATGCTGCTCAGAAGACGCTTGGGCTATCTCACAGCATTTAAGCACCCTTAAGTACTCACTCTAGCCCCTAGTCAGCCTTGATCTGGCTCGGCCGCCGTACTCAAGACCTATGCATGCTGGCTCAATGTTGGACAGCCAGGCCATTTTCAAGGCCTGTGGCCGGCCAATAGCCAAGCTCTGGCCCATGTTGCTGGCAAACGGTTGCGATATGTGTGTGGGGCAGGTGGGTGATAAGGCTAAAGAAAGAAACAGAGCATCAAGGATATGTGAGGGCAAGATGACAGGACTGGCCAGGGAGCATTCAACTGAAAGGTTAAGCGCTTCATAACTGTGACCCATGACGCGACAACCAGGAAGTCACCAGGCAGCAGTCGTAACCGTGCTTTCCATTGGATACCTTACCTACTGAGGTGGGTTAGGCGGCAGCGAGGGAAGCCAGCCAGGCGGTTATCGCTTAATCACCGGCTAACTACTAAACTCCACGACTTTTGAATGTGGTGATCCTTTTCATCCCCGCGCATCCCGTTCCTGTTCCCCGATTTAACTCATTGCCCCCTCTTCCTACTTGTCTACGATTCGAAACATGGCTGCCTTTACAGATGATGATAGGGACGGCGAATCTATCCTCTCTGACGACTCGTTTCGCTATCTCCTTCCCCAGGTTGGTGGTGACACGGAGGAAGTGGAGCTGTATCAGAAGGGAGGCTTCCACCCAGTTCATCTTGGCGATCTTTACGACGGCTGCCGCTATCGAATCGTCCATAAACTTGGGGCCGGCGGATTTTCCACTGTATGGCTTGCTCACGATTCTTCACTCTCTAGCTGGGTAGCTCTCAAAATCGTGGTTGCCGACAAGTCTTCAGTCGTCGAAGAAAAGGCTGTCATGTGCCACAAGATCACTTCAGAGTGGAATGATGTCGGATTTGTCACCTATACACGCTACTTTCATATCGAAGGTCCAAATGGTCGTCATCTGTGTCTGGTTCTACCTCTTTTGGGCCCATCCTCCTACCTCCTGTCCCATTACTTGAAGAGCAGGACTCATCCCTGGTTGGCACGCTGTGCCGCTTCCCAAGCGGCGAAAGCCATTGCAGGTCTCCATTCTCGTGGTCTCTGCCATGGAGGTAAGTAAGGTTTCACCTATTCTAAGTCGATTTATGTTAATTCTCTCTAGATCTCACCCCAAGCAATGTTCTTTTTCGAGCCCGCAACCTCGACCACCTTGACGATCAGGGCATCTACCGCCTCTTTGGCAAACCGAGGACTAGTCCACTAGATACATGTTCTGGCGATATTCCTGGTCCAGAGGCTCCTCGGTACATCGTTGGCTACCTTGACTTTATGTCATCTGGAGAAGACCTCCTACTTGACGAGATCTGCTTGATCGACTTTGACCAAGCCTTTTTAACATCTATGCCACCCAAGAAGCCGCTTGGGACACCAATTGGATTCCTTGCCCCGGAGGTAGCCGTTGGAAAGCCAGCCAGCCCAGCCAGTGACGTCTGGGCCCTGGGCTGCACCATTCTACATATCAGATCGGGTTCTTCCCCTTTTTCTACACTCGATGTAGACTGTCCAGCAAATTTGATGAGATGTATTATCGAATACATCGGGGACATTCCGACGTCCTGGGGGGAACCATTGTTCGACGAAAATGGACAGCTAACAGCGGACAAGACTCCTGGCAGTCATTTGATAGAACTGTCTACCGAAAAGAAATCACTGAGGCAATGGATAAGTGAGATTTGGGATCAACCGCCGAATCTTGACGACATTCAGTCAACCTCAACCCCACCAACCTACGTGGATGATGAAAACAAGCCGTACCCAAAATGCTACGACAAAAGGTTCTGGAAACCTGCGGCCATCAGGATCAACAATATCTATCTTGGCGGGTACTGCGACGAAGTTGACGAGATTATTGAGTCGCTGCCCAAGATCTCAACGCATGAGGTGGACTTGTTGCATGACTTGCTCTCCAAGATTTTCGTCTATGAGCCCAGCCAGCGGCTTAGCGCGAGCGATGTCTTGGCTCATCCATGGTTTCATATGGATGATACAATCTGAGGGAATGGTGCCGGGCGAGCGCGGCGCCACAGTTCTCTGCTCTTGCAAGTTGCGAACGACGAAAACACTGGGTTGGCAAAGTATATTCACTCAAATATTAACCCTTCTATTTCTACTCTTTACTTAGTAAGAAATACTATGATAGTTAGAAGGATCTTGCCTTGCTAGATTAGTTAATAGTTAGTTAGTTAGACCTTACTGACTACTACTTTTTACTAGACTGCTAGATATTAATTTACAACTCTAACTCAGGTGCACGTACTTATTATACTCGTTTATACTCCTCGTATATAAGATCAATAAACGCTATTAATTATAATTCGTCTAGCCTAGTCTATTAATCTATAGAGCTATTATCCTCTTGTGATTTCTCTTAACAGACAGGATGATCTATTTCGTCTTCTCTCTGTTCTTTGCTGCACATTCTTCGCCACTTGACCGGCCGTCGACCGTGTTGTTTTCTCGGCAAACAGTACATTTTCCTTATGCCTTTTCTCTCTCCTATCCATAAAGTCGCTGCTTCGCTAGGCAATCCGAACAAGATAACTT